>CABFOV010001282.1:0-31036 GCA_902141375.1 Timema poppense
GATAAATCTATGCCGGGACCGAGGATTGAACCCCGGCCGCCAGCATAGAAGTCTGACACCTTACCCCTGGACCGCCAGGTCAGCCTGTGTAAATTACACTGGAATGTCCTTTCCAATATAGATTATTGTTCGCCTGTAGTCCATAGGTCAAAGCTCATTGAGACCTTTCAAAATAAATGGTTTTGCCTGTACCAAATTTAACATGTTCAGCTAAGGTCTAACAACATCTTTTTTATTGTGTCAGTGTTACTAGACTGAATATTTCGAGAAATCAAAGGAGGAAATTTTCTTTCGTCTCTTAAATGCTATGAATTTTTAAGGCATTTTTGGAGTTAATGTTTCAATTTTTGCGTAAAAAAGAATAATTCCAAAACACCTGAAAAAGGAGGAGTTGCAAATTGGTTATTTGGTTTAACTCTAAAGAGGTTTACAAGGAAATTGAACTTCCGTTACGATATCTCGAATATTGTTTATTTGGTTTATGGACCGTATCTTACTAACTGTTTGGTTAGGGATACGATGAAATCTATTAGAACTATACCCTCATTAGCATCCAATTTAATATAGTCAGGAGTTCACTTTAAATATGATTGCCTGTAAACAAAGATAGCTCAAAGTTGTATACTTACGAACAAGTTTGTCATTCCTTCACATAGTTGCAACACCCGGCGGGTTCCAAGTGTGTTCAAGTTGACGGCGTCCTTGAGCTTCTGATCGAAGCGCACATTGGCCGCGCAGTGGAACACAACGTTCACTTCTTCTTGAAGCCTCCGCCGGTCTTCCGGGCTCAAGCCTGCATTTTCCAGGGACACATCTGCACGCAGAGGCGTCAACCGAGATACGAACCCTGGCTTTTCTGACTTTAGACGGTCAAATAACTGAGACATAGAAACATATGTTCTGAATTAATTTTAAAAATGGTCTTTTGTTCTGTTTTACCAAAATTTCTTATTTCTAGTGTTAAACTCAACTAACCATGACTTAAAGGGGGAGTCAAAAATAAATGAGGAAAATATAACATTATATTAGGCTGTATGAAACAATCAACTCTGTAATGATAATGGTTTGGATTACTCTAAATTATGTAAAAAGTCATGGATGAAGGTAATTTTTCTTTAAAGTAATATATGTAGAGTATCCTTTTATGATTCATCCATGAAGAAACACGCGCATTTAAGAAATAATGGGAAAAGGATTTCACCACTAAAATATATTTTTTATACAATATTTCCTGTTAAAAGAACAACTACGCTATTTCCTGTTAAAGGAACAACTCCGCAGTTTTTGGCAAAGACGCCAATTCCCTATACCAATAAGAAGCTAGCTTTCACAAAACCTGTCGCCAGGACTCTTTCTATTAATTAGTTTTTACACTGTTGACGAGGGAAGTAAGACCAGGACTCTTTCTATTAATTAGTTTTTACACTGTTGATGAGGGAAGTAAGAGGCAAGGGGTATGTCATATATAAACTGTTTGTGCGTATGTTTGAGGGCACCCCCACGCACAGGCCACACACACACACACACATAAGTCGCTCTAACACCCACGCTCATACAAGCAACGCAGTTAAGGACTCACAAATCTAGCACTGGCTCTCGTAGTCACAGTCTAACACAGAATACAGTAATTTACGTTATTATCACAAGTGTGCATTGATATAAAACATTTAATTGGAGTAAGTATACGTGATTAACAGATGTCATTTAAATTAACCGTGTGTGAATAAACAGACATCAATAGTTCTCTTTCTTTCATATTCATTAATTATACCGATTTAATTAGTGCTCGACCACGGAGCAAATAACAGCTGGTTAAACGGTATCTATTCCGTACAGTGATGATAGGCACTCGACCACGGAGCTATAGACAACCTAAACATCATCACAGCATTATTTTATCTGGAAAAAATCCGTAGTGTTTCAATCGACGACCCAATACGGGGCGAATAAATCTTTAGTGTTACAACTCCTATAAATGTGATTCTGAAAACAATATTTGTGTACTACAGACAATCTTCTAAATCAGATAAAGTAAAAAAAAAAATGTTAATTTTTATTACGGATCCTCGTTCAAATCCTGTTCATGTAACAATATTCTTGAGGACTGTGCGACCTCAGTGTACTTTAACAAATACATATATTTACTTTATTTTCGTTTAGTTTAATTTTTTCTTATATTCTTAATGCTTCAAACCTACCCACATAAAGAAACATGTTTTCTATTTTTTTCATGTATTTTGAATTAAAAATTAAGATTATACTAAAAAATTTAAAAAAAAGTTTTCTACTTTGTGTATTAATTTGGAAAAAAAACTCTACAAACAGTAGTCATTATTTTAGGGAATCTTTAATTCCTTCTTTGAATACTCTAGACGCAAATAATTTCACTTGCGATTCTTCCATGTTAAACTGTAGTTCTAACACTTGACACCACGTAGCAACACGTTCAAGCATAACCTGCGCTACTTGGATGTCTTCAAGATTGTTGAATCAACTTTCCTCACCAACCCCCTTCCACCGTCTCCTTACCTTCGCCGACAACATAACAAAGCCCTGGCTGTTCCCACTCATTATCCTTTTTGCTTGACTGGCTTACAAGCTTTATTAGTACTATTCACCTAAACTTTTACATTGTTGTCAATATTTGTAGAGAATTAATGAGAATTCCTAACAAAACCAAAATTATCCGGGCGATGAGTTCAATAGAAGTGTCAAGTATCAGTGATGTGTTCACGGCTCAACAAGCGCGAGTTTCTTCTATAAATATTGAGATTAGGAAAATATCAAACTATTTACGAGATAATCATTAAATGAAATATATATTGAATATTTAAATAAGTGAGTTTTGGTTCAACTAATTTCTATATTATAATACAAATAATTTTGTTAAAAAATAGGCAGAAAGAAAGGTGATTAAAAGGTCACGGCCGTGAATACAAATTTTATTATTATTATTTAGCACCGCGTCTTACTACCCGTTCGGGTTATACGCTTTAACTACAAATTACGCTAATGGATTAGGAATTAGGAAGGTTGAATTGGAGGAAGTGAGCCCGCATTTGCGTGGAGGGATAGTGTAAAACTATTTCGGAAAAACCACCCCCAGTTCACCCGACCGAGATTCGAAACTCGATCTCCCCGTTCTCGGCAGATGAGCTCAACACGACTAGCGCGTTAGCTAACTACGCCAACGAGGCGGGGGAACACAAAAGAAATAGTAGAGCTTATAAACTAAAAAAATCGCAAAACGAGAGGAAGTTAGACAAACTAACTTTGCCGATAACAAAAAGTTGAGATTTTAAATGAAGATATGAAATCGACTGATTCATCAATTTAATACAAGATTTGGAAGCTATTTGGCATGAAGAGAATACCGACTGAACTCGGTAATAAATTATTATTATTGTTATTATTATTATTATTATTATATAATTGAATGGTAAGGTCTATGAGTGATATCTTCAGAAAATTTATATATGCTTTTCGAAAAATTACTCCAGAAAAACTGATTTAATTTTTATGTCAAGATTGTAATTTATAATAAAATCTCTGGTCTAATATAAAATTAGGCCTATATCACAAATTGGTTAATAAGAATCTTGCTAATAATCGTAAATCTTGTATTAGGTTCTTAATTATATTTAAAAATAATATTTTGTTAATAACACTTAGTTTAAATACGTTTTGTTTAACTCTTTCAGTAATATTCATTTAACCTTTATTCACTAACCAAATAATAGTGTATAATTTTAACACATTTGAGTGTTTTTTATTTTAATGATATGTATAGCACTTCTATTATTTTTAAACCTTTGCTCTTAGTTTTCATAAAAAAACAAAAACAAAATAGCTTTTAAATGAGTGGTTATCAACCTGGGAAAATAGCTAATAAGACCAGACATATTTTATTTCAATCCTTTTTTCCAAAGTAGATAAGACCCAATAAGTAAACCTAAGCCCAATATTCAAGAACCAATGAAAACAAAAATCTCAACCATCACACTAAACTTCAGTGATATTTTTGAGCCATTATGCTACCAGTAATAGATTGAATTTTGTACAAAATAACGTGACTATAAAACAATACTTTTTGATATCTATTTATACCGATCCCAAAAAGTAGGGGGAGGGAATTTGACTATTTTCAATGGGGGTCGTCAGGTGAAAAAGGTTGAGAACCACTGTTCTAGAGGTATTCAGCATTCATAGCCCCCCTACCTCTAACCATAGACACACAATTTGTTTGGTAAGCTCTTGATATGAATACTTCCGGCATAAATTTCAAAAACTTTTCGGGTGCACTATACGGTGGCCGCATGGTCTATGGCATCACACTCGCAATATACTAGAATGCCGATGGTGGGGAGATTGGGACTCAATCCCCGTCGTGTGTACTGAGGGTACTTTTCCCTAAATAGTTTGTCTGTCTGTCTAACTTTTTTGGTGTATATTTCTTACGATCATTTTGAACGCATTAACCAATTTAATTTAAACTTGGCACAGTTGTTCCTTATACCTTTATACAGACTAAGTTTTTAGGGAAGAAAATCGTTCAGAGGGTTTGAGAAAAATCAACCCTTAAAATATTTATGAAAACACGGCTTCCATAAATAATTGAGGTGAACTGGCGGTCTAGGGGTAAGGTGTTGTTAGACTTCTGTGCTGAGGGTCCGGGCTTCAATCCTCGGTCCCGGCACAGATTTTTCTGATTGACAAACCCTTCCTTCACCTCTGACAAGACATCATGTGAATGTGTGGAATGCCAGGCCTCCACCGTGGTTCGGATCCCACGTTAAACTGTAGGCCCTCCCTTTCTTCTCATAATCACCCTACCATTACACATTAGCGTAAGTGTGTATTAACCGAACGGGTAGTAAGATGCAGTGCTAATAATAATATCATTAATATTAATAATAATAACATAATTAATTATTACAACTATGTATTTACCTTTTCAAGCATGTTCTGATACCTAATACGGCTGAAAATTGCTATATAAATGAAAACTACTGTAATAACATTAAACAAACATTAAGTTTTTTAATTATTTTATAGATGACGAGAACGTGTGAAGCAGATAATGGGGAGCCCCATGAAGTTTGCCCAGGGCCCCACGTCTGGTATGGATGCCTGCATGATACGGTCAGTGTGCGATTGGATGGAGTAACATATTCTCGGACTTAGTTATAAAATGTAGTTTCCTTGTTACAAGTGTAGCTGAACTATTTATCTTGCACCTCTGACAAGACATCTTGTGAATGTGGGGAATGCCAGGCCTCCGCCGTGGTTCGGATTCCACGTTAAACTGTAGGTCCTTCATTTCATCTCACAATCACCCTACCATTACACATTAGCGTAAGTGCGTATAACCCGAAGGGGTAGTAAGGCGCGGTGCTAATAATAATATTAATATTTATCTTGGGTTTTTCTCATGTGGAATTTTACGTGTACCTTCACTTTCCACCATATATTATTTTATTTTTTAAGGTATTTACCGTGCACTTTTTGAACCCACTGATTATATCAGTACACGAGAATTTCTATGAGCGATATCGAAGGACTTACCAATTTAACCGGAAAAGGCATTTGCACATAACCTTCCAAGGTTCTTTTACAGGCCACAATTTATTTGTGACCGACCGCTTTACTTCCCCTCCGAAGCAAGCTGTGCTATGGATTTTCATCTCTCAAGATAAACCCGTCAAACCCAGGCTGGGTTTGAACCCACGAGCATCAGGTCCTGAGGCTATCACTTTACCCCAACACCACCGAGGTCTACTCCACGATATTTAAACTTTACTCGATCCAAGTACGCTCGGATGAAAGCTGGTCACCATCCTATTTTATTCTGATCGGATGACGCTGTTCAAGGTCACGATACGAATAGCGTCCGAGGGAATGCGGGTGTAAGCCCAGCTAAAGGTAAGCTTCCACTATCCCACATCTTACTGACTGCATGAAGTGCACGCATTGGATTTTTGTCTTCTTTACATTAATTTTTAGTGAGACTGCTTTCAACAATTTGCATAGTACGCATCGGACAACGGCAACGGCAAATCCATTCGCACCCATTCGCATTCAGATTTCCCAGCGTTATCCTCACTATTCAGTTTATATATGGGCAGTAGTTCACTGTTGGAATAGTTCCAACTTCGAAGTGATTTAGTTCACTGAAATGAGAAATGCATTTATCAAGTTCAATAGTTCATGAACTGCTCCTTGTAGTTCAGACATTCGCGAAATTAATCGTACGCGGCCGATAGAAATACAGCTTGAAGTTCAGTTGTTCGTGACTGACATCTTTCAGTTTAATCCTCCTCCAGGGCAGGGGGTTTAGTATTTTCTTATGTTTACATACGAGGAGGGGGGATCAGAATCAATCTTATGTAAGGTTTTTTTCATCTGTATTTTTGGTGAGAAAAAATCTAAAAAAAAATGGTTGCCAGAAAATAAATATATTAATTTATAATTTCACTTACACTTCATTTGCTTATATGTTACCATTAATTTTATTTAAATTAAAGTATTATAAAATTTAATATCGCTTGTTTTGTTACCAATCCTTATGTCTAAAAATAACTAAACGACTAAAATAATCTAATTTACCCAATCATAAAAATTACCTAAGATAGAAAAAAAAAAGGGGGGGGGGGAGATCTATGAAAAATCTTACGATCCCGTTACGTGGGGGGAATGGGGGTCAAAAATCATGGAAAAACCCTTACGTGATTTAAGGATGACCTCTAACCTAATAATTGTGGAAGACGGCTGTAGGTGAGTTGCAGCCACCCTCTAAAGAGACAGGTGAATTGTTGCCCCACATTTTAGAGCCACGTACAAATTGTGGCCCTGGCCGTTTACCTAACCTAACCTAACCTAACAAACAAAATTTTGCCAAAACCATTGAGCCATTGAGTAAGTTTGGATATTACGAGAGTTGTCGACATGGGACGATGATAGTTTGTACCTGAAATTTAAGACAGCATGATAGAAAACACACTGCTAATTAGGTGGATGCAACTTATATCTCTCTCTCAAGTGAGTGGGCCGCAATTTGTACGTGTGTCTCAAAGAACCGGGTGACAACTCGTACACCGTTCCAAGATTAGTTCGCAACTCACCTACACAGGTGGAAGAACACCTCCAGTGTAACCGGTCAAAAGTCCAGTCCGTCTTTTTTTATGCACCGAGTCTTACTACGCCCTCGGGTATACTTACACTAATTGAATGGGAGTGGGTAAACGAGAATTTAGAAGAAATATACACCCATTGCATTGAGGGAGATTATGGAACCCTTAATTTAAGACATTCTTCGACCTATATGTAACCTAACCTTCCCATCGCCGGCAAACTAGATAAGATTAAGTTGACGCTTTAGCTCGTGTGCCCACCAATACGGATATATGTGCCATATAAACTTGCAAATTATTTCTTCATATGAAACTGTACTGATTTTATTTCTCAAATAATAATCAATAAATAATAATGGTTTGTTTCGTTTGGATAGTTTAATAGTAAGTAGTGGTTTGTATTAAAAATAATCACAAATCATAAAATGTAAGTATTCGACCCAAATAGAGTGCAATATTTTAAGGAATCTTATGTATGACATGTACATAAAAATTCACATTAATAAAATGTATGATAATTGATGGCTATAAAACAAATATTATATTATTTTAGTATTCCAAATCTATAATAATATTCATCCAATATATTCGAATCCATTTAAAAATCTGCTAATACCAGTTCCATTTATTTTACTATAGTGCTAAAAAACAGTTAAAAGACCTACAAAAGGCCGGCAATGAAAATTACAACATGTAATGCTAATTACTTAAGAAAACTAATTGTATTTATATAACATTTTAATTGGTAAATGGAAACTATAAAATCTATGCAGTGAGAAATAGTAATTAAAATCTAACATAAACTTTGAAATACTTAATATAAAATCAAATAAATAAGAAGAACTTATCTTTATATATTTAAAATATATTATAATATTAACGTTTAGTAGATGATTTAGGCTTGCATCTTATTTGTGATAAGAATCAAATTTGGCCAATTTATAGTTCGTGCTTTGAATACAATGGCCAAGTGGGCTGGGATCGTAGGAGCTACTGATAAAAACAGTTTTGGATTGGCCTAGAAGGGGAATGAATACCAACATGTTAAAAGTTAAATTTACAGATAATGTTGCTATTAAAAACAAAAATGCTACCATGATAAACTATGTGTGAGAAAAGAGTTACAAGCCCTTAAAAGGTTTATAGTTTAACATAAACTTAATAAACACAGTTAAGAAAAACTAAAATGAAAAAGCATCATGAATATATAATTTATAAAAACTCGATGACGTCAGCCCGCAGCCGAGCTATACCGACCTGGCTGCAACTGTCTGTTGACGATGATAGGTCCAACTTATGCTGATAGAAGGCTTTATGTGATCAGCACAACAAACCCTCTGGATGTTAGTTTCAGTTTTCTAGACTGGTAACACTAATTTTTTAAATTCAAATCGCTTCTCATTTGTCTTGATGAGGCTTAGTTGACCCCGTTCCAGACCCACTGCTCTATAAAAAATCTGTAGGCTTTGGGAGGTATCCCGAGACCTATGGATCTGAAGCTAGGAGCTCTGACCACTAGACCACAGATTTCTGATAATAATTTATGCTAACCTTAATTATGACAGCAACACATTTATATACCCTGATTTTTGTTGGAAGAACAGTAGAGAAAGTTCAATCATATTTTATTGTGGTCAACTTTGATAATATTTTACCATATTATTAGTGTTATTTTATAGGTATTGGTAATATATATCAAAAGTAACAGCTACAGATAACATAACTTGATGTATGAATCTATTAAAATTGTTTTGGTAACTTTAGTAACTAACTTCTACTGTTCTTCCTACCAAAATCATACTATAGTAAATATGTAGCAGTCATATCGTAAGATTATCTTTTTCCCTGAAAAAAAGAATTTATTCCATTTATATGAAAATTAATAGTGAACAAACAAAAATATAAACCCTGGATCTATAATTTAAAAAAGGAAATATTCCTACACTGATTTATTCATGCTCATAAAGTTGTCAGTGATTCTTAAAGTCATATTTAAGGGGGAAGAGTGAACTCTTCTATAGCTATAGTCATGATGACTCAACTAACCTTTTACTACATTAAGTTTTATATTTATTACATCGGAAGCGATCTAGAAATTTATTTCTTTTGGTGTATACTTTATTACATTTGCTTTAAATCATATTGAAGTGTGAGTGTATATCATTAAGATGGATGAATAAGGATTATGACAGACCACAGTATCTAAATCATTCAATAATGTATGAATATTAAAATAAGATTATAAATTCCTTTTATATTACGTACTTTAATGTAACTCGCCTTACTAAGCCCCGGATTATGCACATATTCACCCTAGCGAGGTCGATATGAGGAACACGCGATTGAGATAAAGTTTAACAGTATTTATTTGGAGGCAAGGCCATCAGGTGAACCTAGGGTGCGAAGGAGGGACGCGTTCCAACAAAGATAATTTCTTAGTGATTTAAAAATATTGAATATAAGTAAGATAATAATTTTTATTTTTAAATAAAGAAATAACATTTAAATTGGATATTAAATACCAGCCAAATATAATGAGAATGTTTTATCCCCAAATTGTTTACCACCCTATACGTTATGCCTATAGCTAGAATGGTGCTAAAAATGACAAAAAAAATCAAAAGTTGCGTCTAAGTGTCAAGTGAAAATACCAATAACACAAAGGATTTAACTATTTTATACATATGAGTTTTTACATAAAAAAAATAAAAATTAGTTTAATATATTAGTAGGGTTATTTGAAAGTAGAATTTTATTTTGAACTACAATTAATGCAGATAATTCAAAATAAATGTTACGGTGCACCACACAGATTTTCTCTCGATCTTTTATCTTAAAAATTCTCTAAAATCTCGTAAGATTTGTGAAAAGAAATTATATATATTATTCAGAAACACTCCACCAAAGAGCATCAATGAAATAATATTCACTTTTACACCCCCAAAGAGCATAAATGAAATAATATATACTTGTATTATTATTATTATTATTATTATTATTATTATTATTATTAGCACCGCGTCTTACTACCCGTTCGGGTTATACGCACTTACGCTAATGTGTAATGGTAGGGTGATTGTGAGATGAAATGAGGGACCTACAGTTTAACGTGGGACCCGAACCACGGTGGAGGCCTGGCATTCCCCACATTCACAAGATGTCTTGTCAGAGGTGAAGGAAGGGTTTGGTAATCAGATAAATCTGTACTGGGACCGAGGATTGAACCCCGGCCGCCAGCACAGAAGTTTGACACCTTACCCCTAGACCGCCAGGTCACCTGTATACTTGTACACCACCAAAGAGAATAACAGAAATAGTATACACTGTTACAGTACCATTGAGAAAATAGGATCATTTCTATCCACCAAAGAACATGAATCAATTTCCCATTTTAAATACCTCTATTTTATATATATATATATATATATATATTTATTTAGATAGCTATTTAAATATAAGAATTTAAATATATATATATATTTATCTATATATTTATTTATTTATTTATTTACTTGTGGCTGGGAAACTATTGGTATTATAAAAATATATTTCAATTAAATGATTTTTAATAAGGGTACTAAAACTTTACAGTGATAATTTATTTCACATCTCAAATAGTTACTGAGATATTATCAAAGTAGGATATTTACACTTATATTAAGTACTCTCACATTCATGTTCATGGTAAAATGAGAATCACTCTTTGGTTTGTAATGTGTAAGACTGCCTGGATAAATTTTTTTAAATTAAAATCGTTAAAGTAGATTTCAAGAAAATAGATTTTTATCTTTTTGCCCTTCAGTAAACTATCCTTAATTTTAGGATTGAATATCTTATTTCAAAAACTACGCGGAAGAACCTTATGATAGCCTAGTTCTAGCCCAATTGGTAAATTGGTTTGGCTATAGACTTAGATAGATAGATGGCATCGCGAAAACCACTTTTTTGGCTTCAGGGGGGGGTCAGGAAACGTCGACATTTATCAAAATCTCTAATTAAGTTATTTTGACTGTCACTATACTTCTCTCTCCGTGGGGTCGAGAGAAAGTGGTGTTTGTATTAAAACTAATCATCATGCAAACTACTTTATAAAAGGCGTGTGGAAACATACCATTAACTGTTTTATTATGGTGGAGTGGAGCATGAAATTCACCTCCTTAATGTGTTGTTTTCTTCAGTATGTCTGTTGTAATCTTTATTATGATCTGGATTTTTCCACAAAGCTAATCTAAGATTGATATGCACTATAAAACTGGAAATTTATAAAGAGAACAAATTTGTAAACATCTTATCAAATATCAAGAACTCCCCCTCGTCCAACCCACACCCCTCATCCTTCCCCAAAAAAAGTATATTGTGTTAAATAATATTTCCCTTAAAGGAAAAATGTTCTTCTTTGATGTCCGAACATACTGTATATATGGTTGGTGCTAATTAAAATTTTAACCACAAATTACATGCAGCGTGAATGGGATAATCTAGAAACATGTTCAGAGTATTGACTGGCAAACCCAATGGAGGAAAAAAACCCATTAGAAAGACCTAGACGCATATCAAGAGAAAATAATGCAATTGTGAACATTCTTGACCTTGAGATTATGATGAATATTTACGTTTCATATGTGTCCGGACCCAAAAAGGTGGATTTTACAATTGTGTCTTTCTCCATGCTGTCTGTCTGTCATGCCTGGTCAAATATGTGAAATGGTTTGATAGATTTGGTATAAGCTTGATCTCTAGATGTTATAAGGTAATACCTTGGGACATTTTTGACACTTACCTCAAAATAAAGGTAGTTAAGTGATTTTTTATTCCAAATTTTTTTAACATGGTCTTAACGATTTTGTTTGAAATTGATATCTAGGAAGTGTTTGACCCTCCCACCCTAAAAGAAACTCTATGTACTTGGATTTTGGGTATAAAAAATCGTTTAAAGATAGTTTACTGATGAATAATTCTGTAAAATTAGAAATATTTTTAAAAGCATTAACGATTGTTTATGTATAAATGGCGAGTGTTTGAAATTACAGATAAAACTGTATAGTTGAGTTTTGGGGGAGAATTAGTTTAATGATAGTTTACGTGTGACTGTTTTTTTATTTTTTATTTTAAAAATTGGCTCTTGTGATTTGGTTGAAAATGGGTAACTGTTTAGTTTTTTATATTAAACATATATATTGAATTTTTGTTTTATTAAAAAAATTATGGTTGATTACCAATTACTGTTTTATGTAAAATTCAAACATTTTTGAAAATTTTTCTAACGATTTTGTCCAAATAAATATCATGGTATTAATCTACACGATAAAAAATACTGTATGTTTATTTTTAAATATATTAATTTTAGGATAGTTTATTTAGGACAATTATAAAAAAATTGAAAGTTTTACAAAATCGGCAGGAATATTGGGCTCAAAATGGGAGTATGGGTGTACATGGGAATATGTTATCATGATAAATAAGAACACGTTTTTATTTATACCTGTTATAAAATATTTTAAATTAATTTACAAATAAATTATATTTGAAAATTTGAAATTTGTTAGAAATATTTAATCAATTAGATTTAAATTTTATATATAAGGAGCGTTTATTGGGCTAACAAGAGTATGTGTTTGTTTTGATGAGGACATCTTAGTTGAGGGTAGTTTAATTAAAACCTATTTTTGAATATTTTCTTACAATATGAGGAATTTGTGTTATTATGATGTATTATTTATTTTAAATCTACTTGAATCCTGAAAAAATCATAAATTATTTATGAAATGAGATAGGTTTTGTAAATTCACTATACCGCAAATTGTTTTAGTCATTTTTGTTTGTTAAGAACTTGTTTATTTGTTTATATATAGTTAAAATAATCTGTATCCCAAAATCCAGCTTAGAATCAAATTAAATAGGGTATAAATACCCACTTTGGACGTCGAACGGTCTAAGGTGACACTTTCTCAATATACTGGACTGACAATGACGGGTGATTATGGTTCTAATCTAGGTCAAATATACTGAGACTAGTTTTTCCTAAATGATTTCACAATCTTCTTATTACGTACTCAAATATGTAATCCACCACTTACTTTTATGTGTCTCTCAACTATATAGTTACCTGCTTCGTTGGATGCGTGATCTAGGGCGTCTGATTCACAATAGTCTGATAGCGAGATAGGGGCTTACTATCTCGAGCGTGTGTACTAAGAGTGATTTTTACTAAATGGTTTTACCCTTTCCCTTCACGTGAATGTAAGTAAACTTTTTCTAAATTCAACCTTTCTCATCCCTAGATTACTAGCGTAATTAGTACATAAGCGTACAATCTGAATAAAGCTATTCATATTTTGTTCATAAAATTTTGGGGGGGGGGGATTTTAACCCCCAGCTCCCCCTTGACTGTGGCCTTGGCTACAGTATTGCGGAACTAATACAGGTAAGCGTTATACCGTTCAGGGCTAATGGAATATAGTTTTTGTTGTTGATTTAGATACCATAAGTTGTGTCGTCTCACTTAGTTGAGTTATTTAACAGTCAACTGAGAAAAAAAAGTTTGTTTTATTCGTCGATAAATTCTAATGTTGGAACTCCACAAATAAAATTATTTGCAATCTCAGGTTATAAGTTATTGTTAGTGAGAAAGCTATTACCAGAGATTAAATTACTTAGGAAAAAAACAAACATAAATTAACGTTAAAACATTGAGTAACACATGAGACACAGGTTTTATTACATACTGAGTGGACTTTAAATGTTTAAATCTCATTGTTTATTTAATGATTTATTCTACTAAGCACACCTTTAAACATATTGTGTTGTAATACACTAGGAGGCCGATTATGTGTCTCAATTAAGAGAAGTCTAAGAGCTCGTTGTCATTTTATGCTGACATTTTCCTCACGTTACATCTTAGTAAATGATGTAAATAAAATAATATACTATCAATGGAACACAGATATTATATTATAATTTCTTATACTACTTAGGCAACCCTATAGGACTAAATTAAATATTATTTTGGTTTATTGTTGAATATTTGTTATGTTGTGCACATTAATGCACTTGGTTTAATATGGGTCTAAAATCTAATAAATATTATTTTTTTGCAGCGCATATTTCTATCCGTTCGGGTTGTACGCCTATTAACTAATTACTCCAATGTGTTAGGAATGAGGACTGTTGGATTTAGTTGAAGTGTACCTATATTTGCATGCAGGAAGAATGAAAAACCATTTAGGGGAAACAACCCTCAGTACACCCGACTGTAATGTAACCCCGATCTCCCGTCACGGGCAGTTTGGTCTATTTTGAGAGTGCCGCCTTGGACCACGTAGCCACCAAAGCGGGTATTATTTTTATTAAATATTGGTTTATCTTTATAGTTTGACTCAATTTAATTATAATATTCTATCCTTTTTGGTGGGTGTATGGTCTAATGCGTCAGTCTAGAAATAATGGATTAAACAATCAAGCTATTATATTTGTTAGTTTCGCGGTTATAGCCGCATCTAAATTTCATATTCTTTAAATTTAAAAATGACACCTGGACACGGGAATAGAACCCGAGATCTTGGGATTAGTACGCCGATGTTCTAGCCACTGAGCTGTCCAGGAGTCATCCAGTGCCCAGGGTCATTCATCACTCATATTTTAAGGCAGAGCCTGTGATGGACATGCGGAAATCGTCAGCTACATATAAGTGATAATTTAAGATCACGAGCCATCAGATAACGCAGCCATCTACGACTCTGAAGGGCTTTGTTCTGCCAATAGTACAAAGACATCTACGAATGCGCAAACTATGATGGATTAAATGCCCAAGCTATTATATTTGTTGGGTGACCTGGCGGTCTAGGGGTAAGGTGTCGTACTTCTATGCTGGTGGCCGGGGCTCAATCCTCGGTCCCGGCAAAGATTTATCTGATTGCCAAACCCTTCCTTCACCTCTGACAAGACATCTTGTGAATGTGAGGAATGCCAGGCCTCCACCGTGGTTCGGATTCCACGTTAAACTGTAGGTCCTCCATTTAATCTCACCATCACCCTACCATTACACATTAGCGTAAGTGCGTATAACCCGAACGGGTAGTAAGACGCGGTGCTAATAATAATAATAATAATAATAATAATACAAATAGAATCTTTCTAATTAATCTGTATTACTAAATGTTATTTGTATACAACGACAAATTATATATTTGTTGGAATATCGCTAAATAAACTATACATCTATTCGTTATTCTAAAGTCACTGTTAGATTAGTTGCGTGTTAAATTTCGTCAAATAAACTTTTATCACAAGTTGTTATCCTTTATCAATGTAACTAATAAAGTGTTGTAATTTCTTTAAATAAATAATCTAACAATTATATTTCTTATTTTAAATTTAGATCACATGGGTGTTGGAATGTCACTAAATTGTATATACCACTTGTTCGTATTTTTGTTGCATCGTTAGTTTATTTGGGTTTTAGAATGTCACTATCTAAATGTCTAAACAAAACTACAATTTTTTTTATTTTTGTTGCATTGTTAAATTAGATAGGTGATTTAATTTTGCAAATTAAACTATATTTATAGTTATCATTCTGACTTCGATGTTAGATCGTATGCGGGTAAGAATATTTCTTAATAAACTTTATTACTTTTATATATCTTGGCTTAATGTTAGATCATTTGGGAGTTGGAATGTCACTAAATAAATAAACTATATTACTAGTTCTTATTATTGTTACAATATTAGATCTTATGAGGATAAAATGTCACCAAACTAACTATATTCTTACATTCCGATATCTGGTTTAGGAATAAAATAGTGATATGTTCGTTAATTTTTTATTGTATCAACCTAATATACAAATAATATTTTTTTACATCATGGCTGTATATTTAATTATCAATTGTTTTATTTTGTACTCTTCCAATAAGGCATGGACTTTAACATAATAATATATATTCACCACCTGTGGTGGCAAATAACTGACATATCCTACAATAATTACGAATGTAGCTGCACTTAAAACATTGTGTAATATAATCCCATTAATATCAAAACACTTTTCACCAATACAAATACTTACGTACTACGAGTCTTCTTATCTAAAACTACCTGAGTACCCAGCGTTATCTGGGAAGTTTTTAATGAATTAAAGTAATTTTCAGTGTCTAAATGGCCTAAGGCGTCAATCTAGTGTTAGACTGACCTACTGGTGACTGGAGATCGGGGATCGATTCCCGTTTGGGTCCACTGAGGGTGATTTTTACTAAATCAAGTCATTCAAGAAAATGCAATCATACTAGCTCTAAACTGCGTCTTTCTTCACCCCTACCTTATAAGGTTAACTATCATCAGTATAAACCTGAACAGGTAGTAAAACGAGGTGATTAAAAAATCCAATTAATTTAAAAATTTGGCATCGAGGTACACACGTTCATTCATAAGGGATACTACTTTTTAAAATTTTAGACCTCTATTTACGGTGAATACCGTGTAGTTCTCATGACATAAAAATAAACTTTTCCTTTTATTAATAAAGATACAATTTTGTTCGGTTTCTGTGAAGTGATAAATGGGGTGGATGTAAACTAATTTTAAATCCAAATTTTTATCAAATATAACTTCTCATTTTCTTTTCCTTTTCTTTTGAACTTCCCNTGGTAATCAGATAAATCTTTGCCGGGACCGAGGATTGAACCCCGGCCACCAGCATAGAATTCTGACACCTTACCCCTAGACCACCAGGTTACCGATTTCAAGTACTGTTGAAATTACTATGTGTAGCAAACCAAACTTTTTACAGTTTCCATGCAAATATCATTTAATATTTCAACAATGTCCAGTATTAGGAACTTCTAATAACTCTTTATCTCCATAAATGTTTAATTATAAATGTTCCACATGCAATAGTGTTCAGGAAAAGGTACGATTTATATCCGACTGCTTCATAGAGTTGATTGTCATGTGATGCACGCTATTAATCTGGAGGGCTGGCTTTTGAATTTTGGCCAAATGCACTGAGTGAGTTAAAAGTGGAGAAAGTCCCGAATGTAAAACTTGGAAGTGATTATCCAAATATGATGTATCACTGTTATTAACTCATCCATATCCACAATAATGCGGATGCCATTCCTTTTAAATACCCTCCTTGACCCAATTACATTATAATAAACTATTAATATTTGTAATATTTCTGAATATCTTTTTAAAAATGTATCGCTGTATGCCTATTTTTTCATCTTTGATCCAATATTACTACCTAAATTTTTATATACTGCATTAACATGAAGTTTATTATGAACTTAGCTAGGAGAAGCTTAGCTTAGAGTAATTAAATGCGGTTATATCCAAGTGTAGTAAGACACGATAATATTAATGAGAATAATAAACTATTAATTTTTTCAAGGCCTCATATTTATATGACCGAGTTTGTCCAAAATTTAGGGAAGTCAATAATACCAAAATAATTGTGTTTGATTGCAACTCTTGAGGCAACAAAAATATAATAATTAATTTATTCTTCTTTTAATCTTGGGTCAAATTATTGCCAACATTTTTGAAAAAATATAATTCTTCTTAAATTAGAAACAGTATTTCTATAGGACATAGTTTTATTAATTATGAATTTGTTTGGGACAAATTTTGACCAAATGACAAAGTTGAAAGAAATTGAAAAATAAAAATCAATTTGATCAGATTCTAATGAAACTAGGTTATGATATAGCTATCTTTGACGGAATAGTAAATATATGACCTTGATCTTGATTGCAATTCAGTATTTACACATTGTAGAGGACTTTGTAAATAAACTAGGTCTAATAAACAACTTACGCCTAACGATGGTATGGGAAAGATGTTCTCAAATTGAAGGTGGTTCTTGCATAAAGAGGAGTAGTGAGCATACATACCTCTATTAAGACTACAGATGGGCTATAATCGATTAACATTATAATAATCAATTATTTTCTTGTGATTAATCGATTATTTCAATTGATTCAAAGACCTTTGAAACATAAGTTAAATATATTATTTTTCTGTTTATTATAGAGTCTAATCGAATCACATAATTATTTTAAAAATTCTTAATTGAAAAAAATATATAAAACCTAAGCCTTTACACTTTTTTTTACCAATTATAAAAAATCAATCGGTGTAGGTCCTATAGAGTTTCTAGCTGTTGTAATGTCGCGTTCAGAAAACAAAATTATGATGGGACAAGTGAGACAATAACTGATTACCAGAATCACGGAGAGAATCTATAAACAGAAATAAATACATACTGTAAT
The DNA here is from genome assembly GCA_902141375.1 of Timema poppense. Classification (NCBI taxonomy): domain Eukaryota; kingdom Metazoa; phylum Arthropoda; class Insecta; order Phasmatodea; family Timematidae; genus Timema; species Timema poppense. Next base: position 18,401 of record CABFOV010001282.1, read on the forward strand.
TAATTATATTACTTTATAAAATAATTCGTGATTGATGAAAGGAATGTGATTTTAAGCGTATTTTAGTGTCTAAGCAAAAAAATTTGCCCGTTTGTGTTATAGGCTTGTGTACTAATTACGCTAAATAATATTTAGCACCGCGTCTTACTACCCGTACCGTTCGGGTTATACGCTTTAAGTACTAATTACGCTGATGGAATAGGAATTAGGAAGGTTTAATTAGAGGAAGTGAACCCGCATTTGCGTGGAGGGAGAGTGAAAAACAATTTAGGAAAAACCACCCTCAGTTGACCCGACCGAGATTCGAACCTCGATCTCCCCGTCCTAGGCGGTCGAGCTCAACACAAGAAGCGCGTTAGCCAACTACGCCACCGAGACGTGTAATTACGCTAAAGGTTTTATTGATTAGAAAGGTTCTATATAGAGTAAGTTTATCCAAATTTGCTTGGAGGGAGAGTGGAAAACCACCCTTAATACCCCTGGCCTAGATTCTAACCTGGACTCCCCGTCATCGGCAGTCAAGTCTACTATGAGATTAACGCCTTAGACCACGTGGCCACCGAAGCGAGTGAACATTTTTTGGTGGATTGTATATTGCGTCAAAGAGATTAAGTACAAAGATATCATGTGTTTGACTACTGGTGAATTTTGAATACATGTGTTTGTGGATATTATTTCTTAGCACCACGTCTCACTAGCTTTTCAGTTTATACGCTTATTCATTAATTACTCTAATGAGCTAGGGATAAGGAGGGTTGATTTTAAAGGAAATGTGTCCACTTTTCATAGAGGGAAAGTGTAATACCATTTAGGGAAAACCCACCCTCACTAGGCTACACCCGATTGGGATTCAAACTCTGATCTCCCTGTCATCGACAGCTTAGTCTATTGCAAGAAGATTTAGACAATGCAGCCAACAAAGAAGGTTGAAAATTATAGCCTGAGCATCAGTTGTTTTCTCACCTCACTACCTGTTCGGTTCATATATACATACTCACACATATACTTATATACCGTATGTTAATATACTCACATATTATTTATTTGCCGCTGAGTCTTTGTACCAGTTAGGTTATACGTATACATTAATTACGCTGATGGAAGAGATAAAATTATTATTATTATTGTTATTAGCACCGCGTCTTACTACCCGTTCGGGTTATACGCACTTACGCTCATGTGTAATGGTAGGGTGATTGTGAGATGAAATGGAGGACCTACAGTTTAACGTGGAATCCGAACCACGGTGGAGGCCTGGCATTCCCCACATTCACAAGATGTCTTGTCAGAGGTGAAGGAAGGGTTTGGTAATCAGATAAATCTGTGCCGGGACCGAGGATTGAACCCCGGCCGCCAGCACAGAAGTCTGACACCTTACCCCTAGACCGCCAGGTCACCGAAGAGATAAAAGAAATCTATAATTTTAGAGGAAGTGTACCCATACTTGCATGGGGAGAGAGTAGGAAAACTCTTGGGACAAGCCACCTTCAGCACACCCTGCCGGGATTTGAACCTTGACCTCCCCCTTTCCGGTGAACTAAACCAAAAGAATTTTGAGATTAAGCCTGTGTGCCCAGGCACTAAGCCTTTTGAAAATAGAGGCGATAAATTATGTTTGAATTAAATGAGGTATTAATAATGTATCTACACTATAGGACTTGAAGGATTTATAATGTTTCAAACAATCCTAGTTCCTGTTATTTATATGAGCTACAACAAACAATTCATGTTAAGGTTTAGAAGTAATTTTCTTTTTATTTCTAGTTTAAAACTGCCCCCAAATATATTAACCAATCTAATGAAGCTCTACACTAGTGTTAATCTGGTATTTTATTTCTGAAGCTTTTTTTAATCCGGATCTTACTACCAGTTCAGGTTTACATATTTGTACCAATAAAGATAATATTTTATGTAGAGGAAGATTGAATTTTGAGGAAGTGTAGCCGTATTTGCGTGAAAGTAGATTGTAAAGTAAAGACTGCCTCAATACACCAAACAGGAATTTTAACCTCAATCTCCACATTATCGGCAGTCCAGTCTTTTTGCGAGAGTGGCGCCTTAGACTATTCGACCACTCCTAAATGATTAATACAGTGTGAGGACAGCTTGATTTTGACCACAATGTACAGTAATGTAGTCGCTTGAAAATAATTTTGTATCATTCGATAAATTATCTCTTATTGGACAACTTACAGTAAAGGTGTTCTTATTCTTGAAATTGATACGGTTTATAAATCCAGTAATGAATTTAATTTTCCAGCAAATATTTACACACAAAATCGTTATTTATTATTATTATTAGTTTTAAAAGCATGAATATATTAACTGTATTAAGTAGTTTCGCTTTATTCAACAATTGAAATTCATAGCTTTTCTAGTTTTTTTTCTAATTTGGCGGAAAAGGAGGAAAAATCTGATTATAAACAGTCAGAGATAGTTCGATTAATCTAGGTTAAACTTATTGATAGGGAAATTGTGATATCGACTTTTGAAATCTGTCACTTGGCGAACTGAGCTTTAGATCAACTTGACAAAGTGTGTCTCAATCAAATGTAGAGCAAATTACTGGACTTCGTCTTTAATTTTTTTTTATGAAAATAGTAATAATTATTTATAACTAACTTTATTGACAACTGTTATTGTATTTGCAATTATTTAAGACAAATGGTTTACTAAGAATAATATTTATATTACGCTTTTGGAGCAAGAGGTTATTTTTTTTTTAGAAAATATATATATGGGCGAAGCCTTGAAACCATTTTTAACCCCCTTGGATATGTTGGAGGTTCAGCCTAGAATCGAAGGAACGAATAAGCTAAGCTGGATAATAAAATGATAAACGTAACTGAAGTGTGTGTATTCAATTATCCATGAAGTTCTGGCTGTTTCTCGATAACGGCAATCAAAACAAAGCACAGAATCAAAAACAGTCTAAGCCAACCTGCGCTTCACTTTCTTGGAGCACGTTACTTATTCCACAGCGCGAATAAACTATAACAAACTGTATTGAGGTCATTAAATGAAAAATACCACAATAGTAAGGTTTGAAAATCATTTTATTATCAAAAATATATCAAAAGTACAGTATAAAAGTACTATTCTATAACTATATTATAAACTAAAACTATATGGGGTAGATACTGCATTGACACCGTATATTGGAGCATTGGTGGTCTAGGCAGTGGTACTAGCGTTGTCGTAGCCACTTTACCCTCACAACTCTTCTACCTATAAGCCGGTATAGCACTTGCTATATACGAACGCGAATAACCTTATTTATAGATTAAATCTCTTCTTCCGTAGTGTTTTCTATAATCGCCTCATGAGATCCTCCAATTGCAGAGGTTGATGAAACGTCAGATACAGTGGAAGTTTCAGTTTTGGTGGTTGACACAGCACTGCCAATGGAACCAGTGTTAGCGTCGTGGTGACCACCCCAGTAAAAAGGATACGTGTAGAGCCCACCACCATAAAGTCCACCACCATAAAGTCCACCGCCACAAAGTCCCTCGTTGTAATGACTGCTACCGTAAAGACCACTGTGGCCCAGACCGTAAAGGCCTCCATATCCACCGGCAGCAGAAGTAGCAGTCGCGGAATTAGAAGAGACACCACCAGTCACCGAAGCGGCGCCCAAGTCGCTGTATCCTCCCCCGATACCAGGATATGAGTAGCTGCCATACAATCCACCGTAGCCTAGTCCGTAACCACAATTTCCTCTAGAGGAAACGCCTGTTGAGCCTGTTGTGATAGAGTTGAGGCCAGAAGAGGTGTAACTGGTGGACGGAGAAATGCCGTAACCACCTCCGATACCAGGATATGCGTAGTTGCCGTACAATCCACCATAGCCTAGTCCGTAACCACCATAACCTCTTGAGGAAGTGCTTGTTTCAGCAGACTTTAAGTCAGAAGAGCCAGCACCGGTGAGCGAAGAAGTGCCGTAACCACCCCCGATACCAGGATATGCGTGGCTGCCGTACAAGCCGCTATGGTGTAGTCCGTAACCACCATAACCTCTTGAGTAAGAGTCAGAAGAACCGGCACCGGTGAGTGAAGAAGTGCCGTAACCACCCCCGATACCAGGATATCCGTAGCATGCCGTACAGGCCGCTATGGTGTAGTCCGTAACCACCATAACCTCTTGAGTAAGCACCTGTTCCACCAATACCTGGATAATAACTATTGTAACTGCCCCAGGTACCAGGATAAATGTTGTTAGAACCACTACTCCAGATATTACTATGATCATGTCCGAATGAGATGGTGATGATGGACAGCATGGCTGATAGTATCAATACCTGAAAAACAGAATACATTGAATTCACTGCAACACAGATGTTTTGTAAGCTATTTAAGATTGTTTTGTTTTATAACAATATACAGTAGAACCTTGATAAGCCGAACTAATTGTTATCGAAGTATCTTTGGATCAAGTGTGGAAGCACGGATAGATCTGTGGAGACACAGAGACAATGTGTTCACGATCCCACACATCCGTCATTTGTCTTTAGCACCAGTTCTTACTACTCTGTAATAATTACTCTAAATAATTAAGGATTAGGAAAGTTGAATTTTATAGTAAGTGCACCTTTATTTGCATTGAGGGAGAGTTAAAAAAAAACATTTGAGGGAAAACCACCCTCCGTTCAACCGACCGGGATCAAACCCCGCTTTCCCTGTTATCGGCAGCAGTCTAGTCTATTGCGAGAGTAACGTCTTAGAGCAAGCAATCACCGAAGCGAGTGTAAAATTTATTCATTTATAGTACGTAACATGTACTGTATTTTTACATTTCCTATATGTATATCATTTTACAGTACTGTAGTTATTTTTATATAAAGAAAAATACATTGTGTTCATTACAACTTGTAAATATTAAACATTTATTATCACTGTTTCTCACAATTCACTTTTAACTTTTGAGTTTTTTTTATCCATAAAATATAATTTATCTGAATAATTTTTAATTTTTGCTTCATTTAATGAAAATTGTGTTTGAAATATTCGTATATATTTAACTAAATGGTTCTACTGTAGTTCTACAATAATAGTAGTATAAAATAGTATTCTGTTCTTAAATCCCGATTTTATTTATTTCATAAAGTACTTAAATGAATATGTACATATGTAATCCATTCATAAGTATTATTCTTGTTAGTATCATCTTACCTTGCCAATCATAATGACTAGTATTTGATGTCACTGGAATGAAAGGATAGTCCTGATTAACTTCTTTGGATTCCACATGGAGTATATATATTGAAATCTTGGGGTTGTGTAGTTTACAAGACGTCCCAAACCTTCACACGTCGTTATTCAAAATAAAAAACAGTCTATTCATTTCGTATGTGCGTTCGTATCATTATGTTGTGGTTTATTAGCACGATTTGTTCGTGACATCGTCAGCGCCTGACGAAATATGTTATTACCTATGCAAATAATTTTAATTATTTTTGTGGCGTTAAAATGTTTTTATAATTTACGGTGGTTCGTGATGAAGTTGTTCAGTGAATAATTGATGGTCAAGGTTTCTTACCTAAGGACGTTATTATCGGCAGTCAACGCTTTTTTTTTCTTAGAGCACAGTTACCACTGCGACGTTTCTTCTGTTTCATTCACTAAATTAACAGTTTTTACTCTATCAAGTATTCTCATTCTCTTATCTAACGTTATATCATTTGGTATTGTTATATTTTCGGAGAACAGCACGGTGATTATTGTAATGTATTTTACTACGGTTTGTCGACTGTTTCATAATTGATTTTAAAGTGGTATAATTGTAAAATCAAAACACATAATTAGTATATCACTAGCTATGAATAGATAAAAATACATACCATTCTCTAGACTAATTTTAGAGTCATACATATTAAAGGTGGCTTAAATGCCATGGATAATACGTTGAAGGTCACACCTAAGAGGTACCTAGCATGGAAAGAATATTAATTATAGGTTTATTTATTTTCAGAAAATTAAATTTGGCTGTGTTGTCAACAGTTAAAATGTAGTTTATCTTAAAATAGTAAATCATTGGCTTCACAATAGTAAAAAAATAATGCATTTATGTTGATATTTTGTGCATTTATAAACGTATTTTTTTGTTTGGTGAAATAGATATCCGTTTAAAACATTATTGCATGCTTAGCCTAACGTTTAATAAATTCAGACACCATTCTAGAACAAGTTAATTTTAAAATGTATTTTGCAAGACTTTCATTATACGTTGATTGATTTCATTTGCCCATGGCACGTAATTCAAGAAGCACATATTAAAATATGTATTTGATCATTTATTCCAGATTCTTAAAAATTAATGATTAATACTTTAAAGTTTTTCAAAAAAATATTATTTTTAGTGCTATTATTATTTAGTGTAATAATGCTTGTCGAGATAGCTGACAATTAAAATGAATGTGTTTAATTAAAGGTGAGTTAAAATTAATTATTTCAGAGCATTAAATTAAAACTTAAATTAAATGTGTTAAAATATAAGATAAAATATATATGTTCAGTCACAGTGAATTTCTGCAAGTTCTGTTCTGAATAAATGTGTTAAGATGTAAGATAAATTGATACTTTTAGTAACGTGTGATTTTTATAGAGGTATTAAAATATTGTTTAAGACTTACACTTAAAAGTGAACTAACCAAAGTTGTTTTTTAATTAATAATAATTTAACATCACAATTAATAGCAATAAATATATAGAATATATTTTAATTTTAAAACATTTTTATTATCAGGCACACTTAATTTGTGTAAGATGTTTTACCGTTATAAAAGTAGACTTCAAACTTAATGTTACATAATTTTTCTCTGAGCATTTTCCTGAAAGTTGACGAGGGGTTTTGAAGTTGTGTATGTGTGTTAGTAAGGCAAAAATGTAAAACAAAAAATCTTATTATAGTTGTATACAACACTGAGAATTGCAGATATTCTAATTAGAATATTTAACTTTCACTTTCTAAACACAGATTATACTAGCACACGACTCACAACTAATAAACTAACAGCCGGACAATCCGTATTGGTGGGCAGGTCGACCAAGACGTCAAGCTAATACGGTGTAGCTAGCCAGTTAAGGTCAAGGATTGAATCACGGCTAGATGTACTGAGATCCGTATCTTAAATGGTTTACCGTTCTTCCTGTTTGCGAGTTCAAGTACATTTCCTCTAAAACACTATCATTATCATTTCAAACCTATTAATGTACTTGTATATGAATATCCCGAATGGGTTGTCGGACACAGTGCATAGTAAATAATAAACCCAAACAATAAACACCTTAATAGTATTGCACCCAGCCAAAGCACCTAACAGGAATTTGCTAATTATATACAAGACCAATCTTAGGGTAATGTGTAATTAGCTTTATTATCAACTTCAGTGGCCTCTTGATCTAAGGCATCACTCTCGTAATAGACTAACTCCCGATGACGGGGATATCTGGTCTCGAATCCTGTTGGTTGTACTGAGGGTGGTTTTTCCTAAATGGTTTTCCACTTTTCCTTCAGGCAAATGAGGATGCACTTCCTCTAAAATTAAACCATTCTCATTCCTAACACATCAGCGTAATTAGTACATATGCGTATAGCCCGGACAGGTAGTAAGACGTGATGCTAAAAATAAAATTTTAAGACTAGCTTCATTGGCATTGGCAATAAATATCCAGGTTCCATTAGACAGTAAGGGACCCCTTTATAATAAATATCCAGGTTCCATCAAACAGTAAGGGACCCCTTTATAATAAATATCCAGGTTCCATTAGACAGTAAGGGACCCCTTTATAATAAATATCCAGGTTCCGTTAGACATTAAGGGACCCCTTTATAATAAATATCCAGGTTCCATTAGACAGTAAGGGACCCCTTTATAATAAATATCCAGGTTCCATTAGACAGTAAGGGACCCCTTTATAATAAATATCCAGGTTCCATTAAACAGTAAGGGACCCCTTTATAATAAATATCCAGGTTCCATTAGACAGTAAAGGACCCCTTTATAATAAATATCCAGGTTTCATTAGACAGTAAGGGACGCCTTTATAATAAATATCCAGGTTCCATTAGACAGTAAAGGACCCCTTTATAATAAATATCCAGGTTCCATTAGACAGTAAGGGACGCCTTTATAATAAATATCCAGGTTCCATTAGACAGTAAGGGACCCCTTTATAATAAATTTTTGGGCTGGCAGAAGATATATTACAAAATGGTTCAAGTGTTACAAAGAATATAACAACACAAATACAACCTGTTTTAAATCATCGGTACTATAGTAATATAACTACACTTTGATTTTGCTGTGGTCTTCCCACCACGTCTTACTACCCGTCTAGGCTTTATGCATTTTAACTACGCTAATGGTGTACAGTCTATAATCCTACCCATTGTTCCTTAAAGATGTGAAGTGTGGTTTCTTAGCTTACCAAGAAAAGAAATTTATATATTTTTAGAACAAAATGTTGAAATAGATATTTAGGCCGAATGGAACCAAAAAACAGAATGGAATTTATAAAATTATATAATCAACTTATTGGTTTGTATGTATTCACAAATATATTTAGGATAATCAAGGCGTGCAAGGCTGAGGTTTGGTGGTCATGTGGCACGTGGATAATGACAAGAATGTATGCCATATTTGATTAGAGAAATCGGAAGAAACATAACTTCTTGGTAGGCCAAAACGTCGTTGGGTGGACGACGGAAAAATTGTTTTGAGGGAAGTTAGGTGTCAGGCTAAGAATTTAATGGAGGTGTCTCGGGATAGGGTTAAGTGGCGGGCTTACGCTCTGGTGGCCATGAACTTTCGAGTTACTTATGAGCTGATAGTTACTTCATGAAGCAAGGGATGAGGAAGGTACAATTTAATGAAATGTATCTTAATTGTCTTGGAGGGAAAAAACATTTAGAAACAAAAATAACCGTCAGTATATCTAGCCAGGATTCGAATTAGGAACTTTTTATTACTGGTAAACCAGACTAGATGACCTTGAAGTCAAGTGTGCGTACCCAATGATACAAATTTCAAATTATTTATGTTAAAGTTTGTGTATTTTTTTAACAAATATTTAATGAAATTTATTAAATATATAAATCTTGACACGTGAGCTAATACCGGACATTCTTGACAATCTTGCACAACATGTGAGGCTGACGTTGCGAATATTATTCCATAATGCTCCTTGAAGCCTCGCCTTGACCTTGGTCGAACTAGTTTGATGAACCGATCACGAAGTCAAGCTCATAGTTTGACCAACAGCAAAAAGGCCAAGTGCGTAGAAATATGGAGACGGGGGGGATCCGGAACCCCCTGAAATTTGATAGCCTACCTCCTCGCCTTCCCCTTAGGGGGAATTCATATATAGATATATTTAAAAAAATTGTGGCTCAAAATTTAGTAAAATTTGATAGCGAATCTTCTCCCTCCCTCTTTAGAAGAACTAATTCCCTACGCCCTTCTAAAAAGCCGCAACAATTTTAATAACTATTTTGACTATCTTCTTTATCAGTTTGAGCTATCCTCCTATTTACACTAATGTGGTAGGTATAAGGAAGTTAGCATTTAGATTAAATCTAATCACATTTGCGTAGATGGAGAGAGGGAAAATATTTAAGAACATTTACCCTCAATAGGCCTACACAGACCAAGGATTCAAGTTCCAAACTCCCTGTCACAAGCAGTTTAGTCTATTTCTTGATCGTCGTTAAAAATTATGAGGAATAGTCAGAACACTTATCTTAGTGATACTGGAATAGAAATTATTTAGATAAAACACTTTAAAAAACATACAACCCATTTTTAAGGACAAGCTTTGACTGCCACAGACTGCTTCTTCAGTTCAAGAGAGTAGACTGATGCTCTTGGGTGAACTGTGACAGTCAACTTTGCAGTACAACCAAGAGCATCAGTCTACTCTCTTGACTTGAAGAAGCTGTTTGTGTCAGTGAAAGATTGTCCTTAAAAATGTGTTTTGTGTGTTTTTTAAGTGTTCAATCAAAACAATTTCTACTCCAGTATTACTATGGTAAGTATGGTGACTAACCCTCATATTGTAACCAAGATTTTTCAAAGTGCTCTATTCAAATTAACTTTATTGCTTTAAACAATTCACAAGATTTAATAATATAATAGATCTTAAAATGATTAGGCATTAAACGTAAATTCTGAGCTATTGGTAAAAACCCTTCACCGGTTACCACGTGGAGGTAGGCGTCAGTCTAGTCCTGTCTGCTTTCCTGGTGATGTTAAGGTAGGTACTAGAATCCTGGCCGGGTGTACCGAGGTGGGTTTTCAAAATGTTGTTATTATTATTATTATTATTATTAGCACCGCGTCTTACTACCCGTTCGGTTTATACGTATTTCCTAAATGGTTTCCCACCTTACCTTCCAGGCATACTTAGGCAACTTTCATTTACAACTCTTTCTTCCTCATTTATATCTAACCAGTGTAAATATGTGAGTAATTTGGGTTGGCAAGGGAAAAAAGTTGTAATTACTCGAGGACGCATACATAGTGAACTCCGAATAGATCGTTCCCCTTGGACTCCAGAGGGAATCAAGACTAAATACCTCCAAAGGGGTTTGCTCAGCAACGCTGGTCATGAGGCAATTTGAAAAAAGACGCTTCAACGTATTTATTTTTCACCGCGTTTCCCTACCCCCTCCATTTTAATTGGGTAGATGGAGTAGGAATAAGGAAGGTAGAATTTTAGAATGAACATAGCTGCATAAACGTGGAGGGGAAGTGGGTAACTGCATGTACATGGAGGGAAAGCTGTTGACTAATTTGGAAAATAAAACCCTCAGTACACCCGGACGTGACTCGAACCCCAATCTCCCTGTCGTCGGCAGTCCAGTCTACTGCGAAAGTAACTCCGTAGACCATGTGGCCACCGAATCAGGTATTAACAATTTTGTTCAAATGGATACATGGTGAAGGTGATAAGTACCACTGTATTTTAAGGTCAATCATTTATTTAAGGGTAGTTTACTGTTAACTAATTTTTGAAAATGTCATTCAAAATATTAATAAAATCTAGAAAGAATGTACTATCATGTTGAACCATTTATTTTGTATTGTATTAAAAATATACAAGTTCTACTGACTGAATTAGAGCTTTATACTAAATCTAATCAAAAAATTAATCGTGTTAAATTCATCGCCGAGGCCAGAAAGGAGTTACACGTATTCTTCTCTCTGACCAAATCTCATCGGTGTTGTTCTTAATAGTATACGTAACATGCACATTTTTTTTTAAGACAAGTAGCGTGCAGATTTTCACACACCAACGACGCGTAGATGATAGCGGTACTGATATTAAAGGGGGGTCACGATCCCACACACAAAAGCGGCCAGTTCACAGTTCAGAGCCAACAAATACATCGAGTTATTTATATAAACAAATAATCAACATTTAACGCACCACCTTGGTGACCTGGCGGTCTAGGGGTAAGGTGTCAGACTTCTGTGCTGGCGGCCGGGGTTCAATCCTCGGTCCCGGCACAGATTTATCTGATTACCAAACCCTTCCTTCACCTCTGACAAGACATCTTGTGAATGTGTGGAATTCAGGCCTCCACCGTGGTTCGGATCCCACGTTAAACTGTAGGTCCTTCATTTCATCTCACAATCACCCTATCATTACGCATTAGCGTAAGTGCGTATAACCCGAACGGGTAGTAAGACGCGGTGCTAATAATAATAATAATAATTTAACGCACCAATAAGAGGAAGCGTACTTCTTACTAAACTAATGGATGATTATGAGCAGTAGGATAGTTAAATACTTTACCTAGCATTTAATAAAGGATAAAGCTTAGCGAAAATAAAATATTACAATTTTTAGGAAAGTTTTATAGTTCTTATTTTCAGGAAACAAACTAACGCTCTGATCTTAAGGAACTAGAAATATCATGGCTGCCAGAACTTAATCTCGTTATTCAACCCGATCCTGATACGACTTGATTCAAACCGTATTCTGACTCCTTAAAATCTATTTTAATCTATTATTGGCCTACCAAGGGTTATTGTATTTTCAGGTTTTCCAACTAACATTTTGTATACAGTTCCATCATGAACCATACGAGCCACCTGACCACTCCACCAACACCCGCATGCCTTGAATATTTTTAATATAACAATGAAGTTCTTAATTATGAAAGTTTATCCATTTCCTCTTTATTGATACTATTTAGGTCTAAATATATTTCTCAGTACTTTGTTTTCAAAGACTCTAAAATGTATTCGCTTGGCACAAAGTGAGAGCCACACATCACATCCGTAAAGAACAACATTCAGGATTAGAGTTTTGTATATTATCAGCTTAATATTCCGAAACAGAAGACGAAATGACAACATCTTAAAAACCGAGTAATTGCAAACAGTGCCTGTAGAAATTCTGTTTTTGCCCTAATCTTGAATTTAATTTTTATCTGTAAATACAGCTCCCAATTTCGCAAAAGTCAAAAGAAAATTTAAAACCATTTGGATTAATAGTCGGGTGACCTGGTGGTTTAGGGGTAAAGTGTCGGACTTCTGTGATGGCGACCGGGGTTCAATCCTCGGTCCCAGCACAGACTTATCTGATTGCCAAACCCTTCCTTCGCCTCTGACAAGACATCTTGTGAATGTG
>CABFOV010001282.1:31156-69284 GCA_902141375.1 Timema poppense
GTGTGTATATATATATATATATATACACACACACACATTGGAAGAATGGTCGAAGGCGTCATCCTCGTGTTACACTGGGGCTCACTCAAATCCTGATTAGGTCTACTGAGAGTGGATTTTCCTAAATGGTTTCCCACTCTTCTTCCACAAAAATGGGCTTGATTACCTTTAAAATGCTTCTTTCCTTATCCCTACCCCATTAAAGTAATTATAATATATGTGTATAAACTGAACATGTAGTATAACGTGGTGGTGAGAAATAAAATAGATCAGCTGGAATCAAGCCGAGATCTCTTGAACTTGTGAGCAACTACTCTATTCATCTCTTCTTGTGATATTGACTGGAATCAAACCACTCCCTTCGACCTAGTGCATTGAATTGTTTTATTAATGATCACGTTTAACATCATGGCTCTACCAAAGGCCTTACCCGCATAACTTAGCCTGCCAGCTGGGTCGTCAAACTAGTTTTGTCTGGCTTACAGGTGACGGGACGGTCAGGGTTCGAATCTCAGAGGGTATACCGAGGTCAGATTTTCATTAATGGTTTCACACTATCCATCCACGCGAATTCGGTTAAATTTCATCTCAAGTTATACTTTTATAATACTTACCATATTAGTGTTATTAAATGTTTAGTCTCAACAGGTAGTAAGATACTTTGGAAAAACAAAACAAAAAAAACACATACCCAGGTTTACTGGCCGAGATATGGGCTTAATGATTCAACTTAAGAGGTAGGAATGACTTGGAAGGAAGAGCATTAGCGAGGATAATGTACAGTAGCCGCATGGTTTCTTTGGTGCTGTCTGACAGCTCACATCTCACAGCTGACGGCTTTGAAAAGTTACCAGACCAATTTATGTATCCCCTACGCCGAACCATATGATCTGCCAAAACATGTGTTTAGCAGCTGTCACTTCTGAGTCAAAATTTAGGTACATACCTAAATGTTGACTGTCAGAAGCCAGCTTTGAGCAGTCAGTTAGCACCAAAGAAGCCATGGGGCTACTGTATGTGGAAACAACACCCAGCAGATATTTAAAAATTGATCTCCACGTCAGGGACAATCCGGTTGAATGCGAAACTGACGCCTTAAAACTTTGACAATGTTACCAACGATGTGGGTGTGACAATTTGATGAAGAGGATGTGTGACGTCATGTCATCTCTACACAGCCAGGCAGGCTGGTACCGTTACATTCAGACAGATAATGGCTTCTTCTTCTTTTTTTTTTTTTACTGAAGTAAGAGTGACTAGACATCCTCTTTCACTTTCATTCACACACATGACCTCAATAAACCTGAGGAGCTAAGCGTACGCTAGTATGTGTCTGAGTTAGGAGGGGGCAGGGGTTCAATCTTTAGGTAAAGGCAATGATATTATGCTTTGTTTTAAACTCAAATCTGATAGCCCACACTCTCCCAAGATGAATGCCTGTGCATATCATTAAAGTACACTGTCATTATCCTCTTAAGAGCCCGTTTCACACACGGGATGAAATCTAATTTAGGTAGATAATACAGCTCAAACAAAACGTCACATCGTATTATGTTTTTCTGTGTCTTATAAAATAAACACAGGGAAATTGAGACCAATAAAACCCGCTTCGGTCGCCGTATGGTCTAAGGACGTCACTCTCACAGTAAGCTAGACTGCCGATTACGGAGAGATCGGAGTTCAAACCCCAGTTAGGTGTAATAAGGGTGTTTTTTATAAATAGTTTTATACTCTCCTTCTACGCAAATACGGGTACACTTCCTCTAAATTTAACCTTCCTCACCTCTAATACAATAGCGTAATTGATATGTAGGTGTATAACTCAAACAGTACTAAGATGTGGTACTAAAAAAAGTTTGTTGCTCGTAGTACGTACGCAGGAACTGAAAACGTGCAAAATTCAATCAAACTATAGCGTATTTATTTTATATCAACACGTTTGGGTTATATGTATATGTGATAATTAGGCTAATTCGTTGTGGAGGAGGAAGATAGAATTTATTGAACCAGTACCCGCATTTGTGTGGAGGGAGAGGTGAGAACTATTTTGGAAAAACATCTATCAGAACACCCGATCTTCCCGTCATCGGGAGTCCTGTCTATTGTAGGAATGACTCATTATACCAATAATACACCAAATTGGACTAAAGCGTTTTAATAAATCGTAATATTAGGGCTATTTAAGAGGTAGGAGTGATGACGGATTTTTAAAGACAGTGTGTCCGCATTAGTATGGAAAGGTAATGTGAAATTTAAAGAAAAAAACCACATGTAGAATACTACAATAAATGAGTGTGGCCAAGATTTAAACATACATTTCAGTCAATTGAGAAAATTATCTAGAAACTGTAGAGAATTTGAAACGCACTTATTAATAACTTGAAAGTTAACTTCAAGACTTATATAAGTAGGCATACCTGAACATATTTTGAGAAATCTAAAAAGCTAATATAAATTAAATTCAAATAGTAAATTAAAATTGTAGTAAGCCTTGAAATGTCCCTTGGTTGTGCACTGTGTCTTACTATCCGTTTGGGTAATCCGTAACATTGGAAACTTGCAAAACGTTAATTTACAAGAACAGATAAAAAATAAAGAAGTTGAACCAATCTGTTAATTTTTTTAGTGAGGCAAGAACCGCATCTGTGGGCACGCAGCCTAAATGCCAGTATCGTCTAATTTGGTTTGGCATTGGTGGGACGTTTAGAGTTCGAATACCAACAGGTTTACTGAAGGTACTTTTTCCAAAATGTTTTTCCACTATCCTCCCACGCAAGTTTGTGTACATTTCCTCTAAATTCTACTGTCCTCATTCCCACTCCATTAGCGTGTTTTTTTTTAGCATCACGTCTTACTACCCATTCGGGGTATACATTTATGTATTAGTTAGGCTAATTGGTTAGGGATGAAGAAGGTTGATTTTGGAGAAAGTGTAGCCACATTTGCGTGAAGAGAAAGAGAGCGAGAGATAGTGGAAAACCATTTATGAAAAAAAACCTCCAGTACAACCAACTAGGTTTAAACCACGATCTACCCATCATCGGCAATATAATCTGTTGTGAAAGTAGCGCCTTAGACCATGCAGCCACTGAAGCTGGTATTAGCGTAATTAAAATACATCCTGGGTGGCTTTTAAACGCGCTTGGGGGAAGGGGGGAGATTAACCACTATCCTAGGTAGTGCGTTAAATATTCCTCGCTCTATTGGTGTATTAGTGTCTAGAATCTGCACGCGAATATCCCCCCGAGCCTGCCATATAAATCGCCCCCAGTAAGACTCGAACAGGGAAACTTGACAAAGAACGCATGCGCGTGTAAGGGGGTTTGACCACCTGGAGGCCTCTTGAGCTGTGTCCGTATATTACAACACATCGTAAGACAACAGGTTTTTAGAATGGTGATGTTTCAATACACTTTCTCCGTTCAGTTGGATTGCGACTTTGGTAAGAGGAGAGAAAGATGGTCCAGCTACATTTTTTATTTGAGGTTTATTAACGTGCGTTTTCCTCACTGATTGATTATATTAACCAATTACTTAAAAACGTTCTTAATTCTTTAACAGACACATAATTCAGTCCTCCGGCCATTAATCCATTTCTGTGAAAGTGAAATCCCCAATTTCACCGATAACTAATTTTTCGTTCTTCCCGGGAATTGAACTCGGGACCCTTAGTTCATTATATACTGGATGGATGCATTCCAATAATTTATTACTTCCAAGCACCGAACATAATGATTCACCCTTTTAACAAATTTTGGATGCCCCTGCCCCTGTCCTTTGTGAAATAATAATATACATGCACTAAAAATAAGTATGTGTAAAAAATGTAAACATATTTAATCAAAATTGTATTAATCTAAAATTATTGGCCTAACTGGTTAACATTCATAAATTTAGTTCTAGTTTGGACCTTTTGTCTTCCTAGTGTGTTATTTCTGATAGAAGCAGGAACAGTATGTTTACTATGGCTCAATAATTAATGATGACACTTCAAGCACCAATTATTGTCCAGACTACAAGGATTATTTTTTGTGCTGTTACTCTAGAATTAAATTCATCTTACCCACTTCAGTAGCCGAATGGTCTAAAGCGTCACTCTTTTATAAGACTGACCTACTAATGACGAGGAGATCGGGATTCGAATCCCAGTCGGGTAGATTTCTTTAATATATTCCCACTCTCCTTCCATGCAATTGTAGGAATATCAAATATTAACTACTTCCTTACTCATCCCTACCCCATTAGAATATGTAATATATGAGTATAGCCTGATAAGTTAGTGAGATGCGATGATAAAAAAAAAACTCTCCTTATCCCTGTTTCTTAGATTAAGCCGATAATACCCTTTGTGCTAACGTAAGGGATATATTTGTTTTAGCACCACGACTTACAACACGTCCTAGCTATAAGCATGTGTTTTAATAGTGCCAATGTGTTAGGGGTGAGGAAGTTTGAATTTAGAGGAAGTATAGATTATTATTATTATTATTAGCACCGCGTCTTACTACCTGTTCGGGTTATACGCACTTACGCTAATGTGTAATGGTAGGGTGATTGTGAGATGAAAAAGAGGACCTACAGTGTAACGTGGTTTCCGAACCACGGTGGAGGCCTGGCATTCCCCACATTCACAAGATGTCTTGTCAGAGGTGAAGGAAGGGTTTGGTAATCAGATAAATCTTTGCCTGGACCGGGGATTGAACCCCGGCCGCCAGCACAGAAGTCTGACACCTTACCCCTAGACCGCCAGGTAACCTACAGGAAGTATAGAGAAAGAGTGGAAAACTATATCGGTAAAACAATGCTCAGTAAACCTGACTGAGTTTAACTCAGAGTTCCCTTAATCGGCAGTCTAGTGTGCTGCAGGATCCTTAGACTATGTGGCCACCAAAGTGGGTTAAAGGATATTAAATGAATGTGGGTGTACCTGGACCCCAAAATTAATTAATCTAAGAAATACAATTACAATTTTAAGATTCCAGTTTCTAAGTGCACATTTTTGTCAAGAGGGGCTGATCATTTTTAAAATCTCAGGTTTCTTCGTGCAGTATAATTAGCACAATACTCATTATTGACCAAACAACTTCTTCATTCTATTAATATAAATAAAAAGATTGATACAACAACGATGTCAAACTGTATCACCATTTCTAGTAACTGGGCAGTATATTTTTAATTTTCAACGTAAACAAAATGGAAAGGTTATTTTTAGCAGATAGCACCAATTGAAATTTTGTTTTATTGAAATGATTTGTAATTTGGTAGAAACTCCCCGTCCGATGTTCATTTATAAATTTAAATAAATGACAGCCGTATACTACCCGTATATAGTGCCAAATTATATTCCTTAATCGATTTCCTACACTTAACTAAAACAAGTGCAATTCATTAAATTGCACTTGTTTTAGTTAAGTTGGGCTCTAAACGTTTCACATGAAAAGGGTAAAACTTTCCCAAATGAAATTAAGTCTTTCAGATAAATTCAATAACACAAGCGTATTTATATTTATATAGGTATGTATCTTTATTTTTCCAAGTATTGGTATTATTTGAATGTTTGTTGGTTTGGGAGCCAAACATATTTGGGAGTATTTTTGGAGACTTGAAGTCTTTAACAACGGCCATGAGACAGTTCATGTTGCAATGTTTAAACTTGGTGAAAGCCGTCGATATAAATACTTCCCACAAGTTATACCAATACTCTAAAACAAATAATACACGTTTGTTTGTGAGAAATGATTGTTTACCAGCTCATATTTTCTCAAATAAATGGAACATTTGGTCAATTGAAACACTGGTATTAATCTATAGTATAATTTATTTAAGAGCCCAAATCTTTTCCAATTAAATGGAAAATTTATACACGATTAATTTCCACCAGAAATTGCATTGAAGAACAGTTTTCTGTGTTCTTCCCTTGACAACAACGAAATTTGTACCAGAAATCAAACTCACGTAATTATTTTTCAATGTTATTGTGTTTTTTTAAATACTGCCTTATTGTTAAATTTATCTGCAGAGTTGCCTTATTTCCCTGTACGATTGCTTGTTTACGTGAAATTACAAATTTACAAGTTGTTGATGTAAAATAAGACACATGGAAGCAAACAACTGAGAGGGAATTATTAAGTGTGTATAGGCCTACTTTTATATCAATAGATTAGAAATGAATGGTTTTATTAAGAATTTATTGTTAGACTTGTATAGGAAATGTATTAATATTAGTTATAATTTTCAACATAAATTAAATAAAACATGCAGCAATAATATAACATATTTTGTAATAATAATTAAAATATAGGCCTAAAATGAAAGGAGAAAAATTATTTAAAAAACTATTAGTTAATCTAAAGGATCTCAATACTGTTTTTTTTAATACATATATTTGTTAAGCAAATCAATGGTCTTATATAATCATAACATTTAAAAAATAATTTGCTTTATACAATTTTCAGTTAAATCCCTTTAAATATGTTAATTTCAAAATGTTTGGTTATTTAAGGCTTATAAGCTAATTCGTGTTTCAGACTTACCTAACTAATCTTAATCATACGATAGGTGTAATTTAAAATTAAAACATCTATACTTGTCAGGAGCTTGAGTGCAATATTTACAGCCCAGATCATAGTTAGAAAATAAAAATATTTAGCAGAGCATACAAGAAAATATTTTAATCTGATTCATAAATACATATATCAAGGGGATACACTTGTATTAATGTAGCCTTCATGCCATCGAAACACAAACAGTTCAAAATATAAGTTCCTGTGAAACGCACACCTTCACTTTTTATCTGGACCAAATACTAAATTGTTCGCACACACAAGATTAACTCCGAAAGAGCCAATTAATTTGAATATAGTATGTTGATTGTTATTTAAACAAAAACATTATTAAAATTTTGAAAGTATACCATTTGAAATATTATTTTTAAATCGATGTCTATTGTAACTATAAAATGTTTGCTAAAATATTGACACAAATAAAAATTATCAACCATAGGCTAGAAATGAAAAAAATAAAATTAGAAACTAGGGAAATCAAGGACAGCTTTATTAGCTATAGTAAATATATATTAATAATGTTGAAAGGATCTTAATTTAAGACAATTGTACATGTTTTAAAGCAAAACACAGTTTTTTAAGCAATAAAAGAATAAATACCGTATTCTTGACTCGATTTTACCAACTTATCCAAGGCCAAATTAATAAGTTATTTGTTTTAGTCTTGTGAACAAAATAAACAAGTCTATTATTAAATTAACAAGTTTGTTTGAATAAGTCCAAGTTTGTTTATCTTATCAATCATTACATTGCAAGAAATATGAATTATCAATTATGGAAATATCTTAATGATGCTATTCTAAGCCAATGTGATCAGTGGGCAAAGCCAGAATCCGCTGAGCACAGTGGGCAAGATCTTTCAAAAGTCTATGTTCTCCGGACGGGCTATCCTGAAAGTTGTTTTTAGCACGTCATACTATTCTTTCGGCTTATACGCTTATGTACTAATTACGCTAATAGTCTTAGGGATGAGGAAAGGTATATTTATAGGAAGTGTAACAGCATTTGCGTGGAGATAAAGGGGAAAATCATTTTGCAAAAAGAAATTAAGTACACCTGTTGGAGACTTTAACCTTGGTCTTCCCATCATCGGCAGTCTAGTCTACTGCGAGAGAAGCGCCTTAGACGATGGGGCCACTGAAGTGAGCGAAAGGCCTACCGCCTACTCATATCATTAAACTAATTAAGTTAATTTGCTAGTTGCTTGGGATGTATTAATTTAAGCACTATGTTGTGTAGGGTTTCCCTTGTAAAAGCTATTAAATTTAATTTTAAGGTGTTTTAATGTAATTTCTCAAGTAATTGCTACTGATTAAAACTCACCTTGGATTGCACGAATGTATCCATCCTCTGCTTTACCTCCTGGCCTCTCTTTCGTCGGAAAAACATGTAAACCCTGTCGACCTCTGTCGTGCGTAGGAGCTTCTCCACCAGGACTTTCCCCAAAAATCCGGTGGCTCCCGTGACGAGGATAGTCCTGCCCTTGAAGAACTCCAAAACCGTGGGAAATTGCTCCTCCACGCCTACTTCTTCGACAACCATCTTTGAACCCGTAATTGGCAACCTAAAACCATATTATATATGAATAGCGTGTTTTATTATTTGTTAATGATCTTAATTTTAAACTGAGTTTGGCTCAAATTGGGGTGAGGTGTGAAGGGGTTTGGATTTTGGGATCTCTTCCCCTTATTTAGACTCCTATAGCAGCATTCAAAGATATATTCAATTAATCCAAGTGATATTCTTGACGATTAGTGAAGCTT
This sequence comes from Timema poppense, assembly GCA_902141375.1. Taxonomy (NCBI): domain Eukaryota; kingdom Metazoa; phylum Arthropoda; class Insecta; order Phasmatodea; family Timematidae; genus Timema; species Timema poppense. Next base: position 39,483 of record CABFOV010001282.1, read on the forward strand.
AAAAGTAATTTAAAATTAAGGCTTTAAGGAAAAAAATTAACATCGTTATGGAAACTTGTGGTGTGTTTATATTATATAATAAACACCTATTGACATAGCGATAAAACATATATATATATAATAAACAAATACAATGTTTACATATGTCATATTATATTAACAATATATACTATACAGTATTTATTATTTTAACTATGCATGCTTGAATTATTTACAGAATTAATGGTATATTATATGATATATAAATTGCATGGACAAGAATCAATTATAATTTTAAGCCCACTTCGAATAAATACTCTATATTTCATTGATTTCTAAATGTTGTACTCCTCTGATATTTAAGTAAAATAAATTGAAAACATCAAACACATTTTATATAAAGTATCAAATGTGGTGTAAATACTTCATCTTTATATAAGTGGATTGCAACACAGGTCCGAATTTTGGTGTTCGCAAGCACTAGGTAATTTTATTACAAAATTTGTTAAAAAAGGGGGAAAAAAATATTCTTTTTTAACCATTTGACTGGGAATCATGTCCATTGAAATTAGTACTTCTACTTTCTAAAACATCCTCTAGATAGCGTATGAACATTGAATTTAAGCGTCTAGAGACGAATTATTCTAGTTTGACAACAATGGAGAAATGAGTACTCAATAATTGCTGGCTGAGTGTACTGAAGTTTACCTAAATGGTTTTGCACTATCCTTCCACGCAAAAACGAGTGTATTTCTTACTTTTATCATTATTATCCCATTATTGTATATAAACGTTCATAGCTTAGGTAGTAAAACCTGATGAAAAATTATTTCTGTTTGATTACTAGTGCACAAGGTCTAAGGTGCTACTCTTGAAATAGATTTGACTGCCGATAACGGGGAGATGTGGTTCGATCCCGGTTAGGTGTACTGAGGGTGGTTTTTCTTAATGTTTTCACTCTCCATCGTCACGCAAATGTAGGTAAACTTCCTCTAAATTCAACCTTCTTAATTACTAACTCACAAGCGTAATTAGTGCATAGGCGTGACAACATAATGGGTAGTAAGACGGTGCTAAAAAGAACTACTAGTTTAGTGATAGTGTAGTTTTAGTGGAGGAATTTGTCTTTTTAAAGGGTCAATTGAACATAATAATCTTCAATTTCATATTTAATTGGATTAAATATTAATTTGAAAATCATTTTAAAAACTGTCCTTAAACGTTGTACAATAATTAACAAAATGGCGTGGAAAAATTATGTAGTTTCACTCTTTAATATAATAAAATCTTACATAGATAAAATATTTTTTTCCCTTGAATTTTATTTAACTCAGCCATTTTGTTTGATATTTTCAGGTCACACTTATCCTGAAACCAGTTATAAGTAATTTTCCCTTATTTCTTCATAAACTAGTTAAATAACACGTTCTTCGTACGGGATGTGTAAAATACGTATCCAATGCTAAATTAAGTATGCTAGAATCCATTTTTAAAGGAATTGTAAATTTGATACAGTTTTTTGTAGAGAAAATATACACATAACTCTTAAGATAAAATAGCGTTAGATAAGTTAAACAAAAATATAAAAAATACTAAAAATAATTTAGCTGTTTCTTTGAAACATTTAATTTTTTCTCATAACCAAAATGGTAGAAATTTTTAGTTACTTTAGCTGTTTATTTGAACTTAATGTTTTCTTCTATATATGGTGTTTAGTTGGCTGTATTCTATCCTCACATCCTCATTGGATAATCGTCTCAAGCTCAATTAATAGCTCTATACTGCACTACATGCATAGAAGCATAACAAGCTAAAGTTAAATCAACCATGAGGTATCCCCTATTCACTATTAGTAAAGCGTAATGCCTGAATATAGATTAATTTTTTGCTCCGTGCGCTTATCACTATTATTATTATTATTATTATGATTATTAGCACCGCGTCTTACTACCCGTTCGGGTTATACGCACTTACGCTAATATGTAATGGTAGGGTGATTGTGAGATTAAATGGAGGACCTACAGTTTAACGTGGAATCCAAACCACGGTGGAGGCCTGGCATTCCCCACATTCACAAGATGTCTTGTCAGAGGTGAAGGAAGGGTTTGGTAATCAGATAAATCTGTGCCGGGACCGAGGATTGAACCTATTCACTATGATTATGAATATTATCATTAAAAATAATGTGCTATTTGCGTTTAGTATGTTTTTTTAGCACCGCGTCTTACTACCCATTCGGGCTGTACGCTTATGTTCTAATTATTATAATGGGTTGGGTATGACAAAGGTTAAATTTAGAGCAAGTGTACCAGCATTTGCGTGGAGAGAGAGATATTGAGGACCATTTAAGGATCGAACCATGATATCCCCGTTATCGGCAGTCTAGTGTATTGCGAGGGTAGCGTCTTAGATCATGCAGTCACCGAAGAGTGTCGGGTCACTATTAGCTATGCAATATGCCTGAATATAAACTCAACTTTAAATCAATTTACTGCGTTGTGCACTATTCACTATGTATCGATTATGAACACTATGATTAAACATATTATGTTTAAACTTCTTGTATACTATATGCCATGACCTATTCACTATTAGTTAGGCTTTACCATTAATATACACCCAACCCAAACGTTAAGCTAGGTTTAAGTAAAAAAGCACACATATAGAGGAAAGGTCACAGTGGTCCTATAGCTCTACCAACCAAAACAACTGAACCCGGATTCACTGGTAGAATCAAGCTAGCCTTCGTCACATACATAATTGTGTAGGCGTTGTACGTTGTACCTCCCACAACAAAGTTGCTTTGTTTGGATCCCAGGTGGGGTTCACGGGTTCGGAAAGTAAGCGGGATACGAGGTATTAGGAGCTCTCAATAAGTGTGTTGTAGGTGACCTGGCGGTCTAGGGGTAAGGTGTAAGACTTCTGTGCTGGCGGCCGGGGTTCAATCCTCGGTCCCGGCAAAGATTTATCTGATTACCAAACCCTTCCTTCACCTCTGACAAGACATCTTGTGAATGTGGGGAAAGCCAGGCCTCCACCGTGGTTCGGATTCCACGTTAAACTGTAGGTCCTCCATTTCATCTCACAATCACCCTACCATTACACATTAGCGTAAGTGCGTATAACCCGAACGGGTAGTAAGACGCGGTGCTAATAATAATAATCATAATAATAATAATAATAATAATAATAATAAGTGTGTTGTGTTTGTCACTTAAATTTCATAAAACTAATGGTAGCTAAAAATAAATCAAATAAATTTGCTTCGGCGAAAATCAGTAAGCAATTCAAATAAAATATAAATTTTGAATGAAAAATTATTTTCTATGTGGAGACCCAATATAAATTAGATATAATTATAATAATCAATTTAACAAGATAATTCAAAGCTTTGTTTTATTCCATCACATTTTGGGCCCACTACACATCCAAGCTACCCGTATATTTAGACTAATGGGGTGTGGATGAAGTAGGTAGAATAAATAGGAAATGTACCTGCATTTTCTAGGAGGAAGAGTGGGAAATCAATTTTTTTTTTAAATACTGCCTCAGTACACCGAACCGAAATTCAATCCCCGATCTGTCCCTAATTGGAAATCCAGTTTAATGTGAGCCTGCTGACTTGTACCATGTGACCACCAAAATCGGTATGATGAGTTGAAAAGAATTTTGAGGAAATGTATCGGCATTTTTGGAGAGAAAGCGTCAAAAAAACATTTAATATAAACCTCCTTCAATAAACCCAGTTGGAAATTAAACCCTGACCTCCCCACCGCCGGAAAATTCTACTATATAAGCCAAGAATTTGAACAGTGTACCCACCGATATGATTTTTATCTTAACAATAAGAGAACTAAAATTTTAAACACTTAAATTATATGAATCAGTGGTTATGATTTAGGCACAATGTGTCTTAGTACCCATTCGGTCTATCCACTTATATATATATACAGTTATACAGGGTGTTACTAAAAAGGGTTCCTGTAGTGTTCATTAAAATAAGTAAAAAAGTCAAACTTTTATAGTATTTGTAGGTTGCAAATGTTAGCTGGACCTCTCGCATGCTAGATGGATGCTAGATTAAGATAACGTATAGTACTGCCACACACATGCATCGCAAATGCTAGCCACTCTGTCTAGCAGGAATCTCTTGCGAGAGGGTTGTGCACGCTACTGCGCATGCTTGAGCGGCGCAGCCACCAATCCGTAGGGGTTTTTTTTAGCACCGCGTCTTACTGCCCGTTCGGATTATACGCTTAACTACTTATTATGCTAATGTATTAGAAATTGAGAAGGTTGAATTTAGATGAAGTGAACCTGCATTTGAATGGAGGGATAGTGGAAAACCATTTAGGAAAAACCATCCCCAGTTCACCCGACTGAGATTCGAACCTCTATCTCCCCGTCTTCGGCGGTCTAGCTCAACACGAAATACATAGTTGAAGAGGACGGTAGAAAGACGCGGTGCTAATAATAATAATAATAATAATAATAATAATAATAATAATAATGGATTTATAAATTATTATTGGAGGAATACGCGAACCTCTTTTAAGTATCCTTGGACAATAAGGTACAGAGGAATAAGGTCAAGGTGGGGGGAGGAGGCCTGTGCCAGTTGACCTCCGCGACCTATTCATCGCATCCAGTCGCAAGGCCCCCTACCTCATCCTGACCCTGACAAAGGGATTTCCCCGTAGGGAGTAGATTTTTGCTGGTAAAACCCGTGGCATGTGAAGTACAGTGAAACCTGTTTCACTGGGGCCTGGATATGTGAGAAACCTCTGTTATCGATAATTACAATTAGGTCCCGCCACTTTTACATTAAAATACCTCTGTTACTGGGAATTTTCAGACCTTGTTAACTGAGATTAGATTTCATAGATTTTTTCGATGTTTACCTCTATAATTGGGACTTGGTAGCTCTATAACCCGTATAAGTGAGACAATGCATCAGGTTTAGACAAGTTATGACACGCTTGTTTACAAACAGTCTAATTTCTTCCATACTTGCTTTGTTTATCAGTACTATTTAAGAATTTGTACGAGAAACGAGTGAATACCAGTGCAAAAAATGTCTAAACGAAAGTGTAATTCTCTTACATCCGCTGATAAATTAAAGTTATTATTGGAATATGATAGTGGTAAGTAGCGTGACGAACTGTGCACCGAGTTTAATTTACCAAAGTCAACTCTTTAAAGAATTATTCAAAATAAGGAGAAAATACGTTCTCAGTGTATTGACGGAAAAGGAAAACTAAAACGACTACGACCAGCAGAGTATCCTGAACTTGAAAAATGTATCTCAAAACAATAAAAAGGCCTGGATGACATCTGATTTATTCGAGGATTGGTTGAAAAAAGTGAACGCCAATATGAAGGCCCAAAAAAGAAAAATTGTTTTGTTTGTTGATAACTGCACAGCTCATAATAATATGCCCGAATTATACTACGTTAAATTATTGTATTTACCTGCCAATACTACAAGTAAATTAAATTACAGCCAATGGATCAAGGTTTTATCAACAACTTTAAAATTTACTACAGAAAAGAAGTCGTACAATACGTTCTTAAATCTATAGAAGAGAATAAAATCCCTGAAATTAACATCCTCCAGAAAATGAGATTTGCGAGAAAAGATTGGTTTTGTGTGAACAATACCACCATTAGTAACTGCTTCAAAAAAGCTGGATTCAAAGTGACGGATGAACCGGAACCTGAAAGCTTACAAGAGGAGGAAGAGAACTGTGAAACACTTGCAGAATCGAACCAGATTATTGCCGCTTGTAGTAGCAATGAAAATGACCAGCAGCCCACTTTTGAGGATTTTGTGCGTATGGACGATGATGTACTAGTATCGGAAGAGCTCACTGACGACGACATTATTTCTGAGTTCTTAGAGATAGAACAAGAAGAAGAAGAGGGTTGTGAAACTTGTGAAGAGCCTTTAGAGAGAGTATCAAAGCGTGACGCAGAAAAAGCCTTAGAAACCTTACATAAATATTTTGAGATGTCAGATATTAATAATCCTGACATATTTGATCAAATTTATACTATGGAGAAACACCTTAAAGCAACTAACAATCTAATACAAACTAATATCACCGATTTTTTTAAGCCATAATTTTATTTTAAATAAAATTTGTGTAACATGAAATATACATTTCTTTTACATTTGTATGTACATAATTATAAACATTTCCACCTCTTTATATGATAAATATACATTTCGAACTCTCATAGAGGGACCCTCTATAAGTAAGACAATTGTCATGTTAACCTGCTTATTTGGGAAACTGGATAAATGGAAAACCTCTATAAGTGATAAAAAAAAATGTTAGGTCCCTTGAGATCCCAGTTAAACAGGTTCACTGTATTTTACTCCAACGTGGTTAACACGGTCAGTGTTAAGCCAATCAGACATTAAAAAAAATAATTTAATCACAAGTTTCTAAGAAAGTATGTCAGTTAGGACTACGGATGTAAAAAAAATTTATTGATACTTTACTAATATCAGTAGTTTCCTCTCAATACTAGTATTTTTTCACTAGATACTTTTTTTCCCCGATACTTTTACTAATATTAGTACTCAACTCAGGTAACAAATTGGTATCGAAAGGAACAGACATCTTGCTATCGTTACTCATGGCCCATGTTGAGATTAAATGTTTATTAGTGTTTCCATAGAGCAAGAACAAATGGACATATTTCCTAATCCTCCCTCATTTTATGCATGACAATCAAGAAGCAACTCCAGCATTCAGGGCCGTATGTAAGAACGTCACTAAGTGGATGCTAAGTGGGCACTATCGTGGGTTTGCTTGCGTCATCATAGGTTATAAGGTGGAGCGATAGTGTGCTCGGGGATCACATTATCGGTCCACTAAGCATTCACGTTATTGCATAACGCCCTCAATCTCTTTTAGCATATCATAATCCATAGCTGTTCTTTCATCTTTATTTATCAACACAGTTGTCTGACTGGTTAACAGATGAGTGGAGACTAGTCTACATAACACCCCCTTCATTAATCAATGAGCAAGGTCATCACAAACTAAAGATTTTGTAGGATCACAATAAACTCAGGCTATTCAAGATGCTCCAAGCAAATGAAGAAGAAACGTTTATGTGCAGATGAGGCATACCATCCATTCTTCTATGGTTTGTCAATTGTTAATAAATCTATCTTGATAGAGTACATAAACGGCGAATGTAGTTTAAAAAAATGCCACCTCATAAAAGTATATTATGAAAGTTTTTTAAGTAGCTGGCACCCACCTCAGTGGCTAGTTTCGTTTTGAGCTAGACTGCCGAGGACGGGGAGATCGAGGCTAAAATCTCGGTCAGGTGAACTGAGGGTTGTTATCCCTAAATGGTTTTCCATTATCCTTCCACACAAATGCTGGTTAACTTCCTCTAAATTCAACCTTTCCCATTTCTAACCCATTAGCGTAATTAGTACATAAGCGTAAAACCCGAACGGGTAGTAAGACACGGTACTTTTAAAAAAAGATGTTATGTAGTGAAAAAGCATCTTGTAAAATTTGCTTTAAACTATTAAAAACCATCATAATTTTCAGTGTTTAAATGAAAATAAAATGATGATGCAAAAGTTGAGACCTTTTGTAACACAACGTCTTACTACCTGTTCAGGTTATACGCTTATGTACTAATTACACTAATGGGTTAGGGACTGGGAAGGCTTAATTTAGATTAAATGCAGCCGAATTTGAGTGGTGGGAGAGTGGAAAACCATTTAGGAAAAACCACCCTCGGTGCACCCGATCGGGATCGAACCCCGATATCCCTGTATTTGGCAGTCTAGTCCAACACGATATTAGTGCTTTAGACCACTTGGACACCGAAGCGGGCAAGAGATTATTAATACTAGATAAAAAAAAATTTACAGATTAAAATTTCGATACCGTTACTTACTGTTATCGATTCTTTTCGTTCGATACTAGCACGGTATCGATATTTTTATGCCGATACTTTAAATTAGTACAGTTTCGATACTTTTCTTTAAATACCACATCCCTAGTTAGGACGCCTTACTTGAGTGCAGACGTCTAGAAATCTTGCGTTATATATGAAGACGTGGTCTGCTAGGTTCAGGTGACCTGGGGGTCTAGGGGTAAGGTGTCAGACTTCTGTGCTGGCGGCCGGGGTTCAATCCTCGGTCCCGGCACAGATTTATCTGATTTACAAACCCTTCCTTCAACTCTGACAAGAAGTGTATTAATCATAACTTGTAAATGTGGGTAATGCCAGGCGTCCACCGTGGTTCGGATTCTACGTTAAACTGTAGGTCCTCCATTTCATCTCACAATCCCCCTACCATTACACATTAGCGTAAGTGCGTATAACCCGAACGGGTAGTAAGACGCGGTGCTAATAATAATAATAATAATAATAATGCTATATTCACGACAAATTGGAAGACAAAAGTATGGACATGTCCTTTTATAGCAATGAAAACCTTACATTCTAAAATAAATGATAAGACACAATCGTACACATTTTCTCATATAGCGTATTACCAGTTTGACCTGTTCTTCGCGTTGGTAAGCCGCATCAAAAGAATATTAAACTAGGAAGTTCAACATCTGGTTGGCAACATTTATAAACTAACTTCTTGTACAATCCTGAACTAACAATGGCAATCCAAATCTATGAAAGGAGCTAAATTTTTGTAACAAAATTCTACCTAGCCCCTAAACGGAGTAAACAAATAAACGCAATCCATTAACCATACAATATTTGCCTAAGCACGATCATAAGATAAGTGAAATGAATTAATATACTTTGTTACAGGAACATTTTTGTAAAAAGCTCATAATGGTTTACATAAAAGCGTAGGCTTACATGTAAATAATGTTTATTTTAATTATTCTGTAGCACTTGTCTAGTCTATCTGATCCTTAGACATTTAGCTTTGTAAGGGACCCCCCACCCCCTTGATTCCCCTTAAGCTAACCCTTACCTTTTGGGTTTTTTCTTTCTAGTTTTTTTTCTGCCTATACAAAATTAAAACTGTCTTCCATATAAAAAAATAAGTTTTTTTTATTAGTTTTGCAATTTTGAGGGGAAGCCCCTCCTTTCCATCCACTTCCTGTATTCGTATTCTGAAATTCCAAAATTAAATTTTCTTCCAAACTAAATTTAGATTTGGAGAGATTTCAAGCATATCCCTCCTCCACCAACGCATTTTGACTCCCACATTCCCATTTTGAAATTTTAAGGATTTATTTTTTTATCTGATATAGTTTTTTTTTTAACCTGATAGATTTTCATTTCCAAACACACTGAAAATAGTGTTCTAGATTAGTTATATCCATTTCGATCTCTTACATTTCCCGTTTTTCAATTTTGAATTACCATTTTGTTATCCAAGAAGCTATTTTAGTTACATGACAAATTTTTAATTTTATTACACACCAAGAAGTTTTTTATTTATTAGTTAAGAAAGTGTTGAGCTCCCCATTTCTTGGAACCCATTTTTAAATTTCTATTATTTGGTATATTTTGATTTTTGATTATTTGGGGTAGTCGTCCTAACTGCTTGTAAGTATTTAAATTTTCTACCGCTCTTATAAAACCATTACTTTATGTTCATTAAATTCTTAACTCTCCTTTAACTCAATCCTTGATCTTACAATTTTAAAAAACTTTCAGACTTTTCTAGTTATTTGCACTATTTCTATTTTCTACAATACATAAAGATGGATATCTCTGTATGTTTGAAAATTTCTTCTCGTCCCCTATTTAACTGCTTCCACACACACCCTCCCACTTTGTAATCTAAAATTTTTAATATTTCTATTTTTATTTGTTTATAGGTAGGGGTTCTTTTTTTTAATCTGCTTGCCAAACTTAAATATTTTACCACACCTAAAAGTGTTTTATATATACCCCTCTACCTCCCCTTTGCCTTATTTCCCATGGTCCCATTTAAAATTTTGAGACGCTTCTGGTTATTTTAAGTGGTCTACTTAATTTTCTTCCGAATTTTAGTTTTATACCACACTGAGAAGAAGTTGTTTCTATTAAATTTGGAAATTTTTAATCCCTTCCTTCTACCCACTGTTTTACAACTACCACTAGGAAATTTTCAATTTTCAATTTTAAGACTTATTTGGTACCTTTGTTCGTTTGTTCTGTTATATATATATATATATACCTATATACAATTATTAAAAAAAAATATCAGATTTTGAAAAATCAGTTATCTATGAACTATCCTCAAATTATGTATATTTGGAAATATAAAAATGTATTCTGTTATAAGATTTAATTTATTTTAACTAAATGTGCCATTCTCAAAAAAATACAATTGTTTCTGAAATTTGACAATGTAATCTACCAATAAGTTAATTTTTTTTTAAATTACAAATGCGCCAGTAATTTTTATTTATTATGTAAAATAGTCTCCAGATACCAACCTTTAACCAAATTGTTAAAGCTCTTTTCAAAAAATGTATTTTTTTTAAAGTGGTCATTATTAATCTAATATTAAACCGATTTTCAAGAAAAACAAATCTTAAAAATTATTTTTACTGTAAAAAAATTAACAGATACTCATTTTAAACAAATTCATAAGACTCATTACCAAATAAATATTTCAAATTAAAAAAATCAACCGTTAGTAAACTACCTTTAAACGAATTCTCCCCTAAAAACAAATAAACATTTTTATTTGTAATTTTAAACAATTCCCAGATAAAGATTTTAAATGAACTCATTAAAGCTATTTTAGAAAGATTTTAAATTTTCTAAAATAGTTTTAGTAAACTATTCTTAAATGAAGTTTACACACACAAAAAAAGTATACAGTGTTATTTTTGCAGTCAAACACTCGCAAAATATCCATTTTAAACAAAATCGTTAAAGCCATTAAAAATAATTCCAAACTTCAAAAATTACTTATAAGTAAATTTATTTAAGAGGTAGGGTTATTTTTTTTAAAGAAAAATAACTCTAAAAAGGGGGAGGGAGCAAATAGATCAGTTACTAGAACTAAAATAAGTTTTCCAAAATTTGCCAGCATAAGACAACTCCAAATATCATCTAGAAACATCCACTTTTTAAAAATTTTGCAGATTATGATCATACACATTAGCTTCTAAGGGAATGTAATTTTCAAAATTCTTCAGGCAAAGACCATTCAAAATAGCTCCTAGAGCATCCAAAAGTTACAAATAAGAAAAAGTACTGGAAAAATAGTTTTGATATAATGTATCTAACTAAGGTCACATTATTGATACGATGGCCTCATTAACCATTAAAAGGATTGAAATAGTCTCTAGAGGCATTTAATAGTCATACATTTTTTGCATCACAATTTAATTAAAATTAAATGGTATGTCCCTGATATCGTTATATTTTATATAATACGAGTGTGCACGTGATTAATAGTATTATTCATAAATATTAAAAACCAAATTAAACTTTTTACTATAATTTTAATTAAATTACTACTAGGACACATTTTTATTAGAACAATGAATAGATAAACTTGTTCACGAAAATGTGACTCTATTAAACAAATACACCCACATGTTAGCAGTCCTTTATTCCGAGTGTCCTCACACATGTTTCAACTCTGATCTCAGCAATGCTACCTGTGTTTGTGTCGTCTACCAGCACATTCTTAAAATTCCACATGCGGTAACTAATGACCGCCTTTCTCCAACCGAGCAAAGACAAGTCGCCAGAGCTCAGTGTTATTATCTTACAAACCAAATATTATATTATTATTATTATTATTAGCACCGCGTCTTACTACCCGTTCGGGTTATACGCACTTACGCTAATGTGTAATGGTAGGGTGATTGTGAGATGAAATGGAGGACCTACAGTTTAACGTGGAATCCGAACCACGGTGGAGGTCTGGCATTCCCCACATTCACAAGATGTCTTGTCAGAGGTGAAGGAAGGGTTTGGTAATCAGATAAATCTTTGCCGCGACCGAGGATTGAACCTCGGCCGCCAGCACAGAAGTCTGACACCTTACCCCTAGACCGCCAGGTCACCACCTTTTCCTTATTCAAACAAATACAATTATTTTTTTTAACAAAATAACAATAGAACCGTTTTAGATTATTGAGGATTGTTTCAGTGGTTTCAAAATTTTCATAACTTCCATTACCAGGAGCGTTTCGTCTATTGGTGGTTCCGGGAATCAGCCTCACACTATAATTAGAAGGGGTGTGTGAATTGCGCTTTTTAAATTCATAGTGAGTCAAATTTAACAATATGAAATAATTCAATGGCCGAATATAGTTTAGAATTTTTTCAAAATTTTTAATTTAGGAGAAATAAATGACTGTTGGATAATTTGATAAATTTGTGTATTTTTTTTTTAGTACCTCGTCTTACTACTCGTTCGGATTATACGCTTGTATAATAATGACGTTAAGGGTTTTAGGGATGAGTACGGGCATATTTAAAAGAAGTGTACCCACATTTGCGTGGAGGGAAAGTGGGAAAACTATTTTTTTTAAACACCTCAGTATACCCTACCGAGATTCTAACGTTGATTTCCTCATCATCGGCAGTCTAGTCTACTGAGAGAGTGATGACTTAGACCATGTGGCCACCAACGCGGGTAACTTTATGTATTAAATGTAATTTAAAAAACTTATATTTCAAACATGATTAACATATTTTGTCCTCAGCTGAGAAATTAAGTAATTATAATAGCATGATATTTAATTCTTTTAAATTGTTCTTAGGTAAAAACTTATTTGTAGTATACTTAACAGCACAAAATGACAAAAAATGAACATAAAATATATATATTAACTTTTAAAATGTGACAGATTGACTTTAAAGTTTACTTTACCAAACAAATTAAGATTTATGTAATTCCTAATATTAATTGATATTTGTTTATGACACTTATTTCTAGAGAAAAGATGTTCAGATTTTTTTGGCTCCGAGCCAAGTTCAAGCTTCATAATCACCAATCACTAGGCAATTGAATCTAAATAGTGATTTATTACACTCGCTATCAGACTAGTTTGTATAAAATATCTTAAATGAATTTGGTATGTTGGCGTGAAATGAATAATTTGTTTGTCTGATCCTAATTTTAATATTTATTTTTCTCGGATATTTAATTAATTAAATCCATTTCATATCACAATCACATTAGCATTGCACATTAACGTAAGTGCGTATAATCCGAACGGGTAGTAAGACGCAGTGATGATAATAATAATAATAATAATTAATTAAATGGTAGTTTTAACAAGTATCAATATATATTCATATTTGTATATCTAATTCTCGCGTCAAAACAAAAAACAATAATAACTGTGTTAATAAATATACTTGTAGTACAAATTAAATAAATATGCTAGTAAATAAACTTATACAAATTAAACATAACGCAAATACATATTTAGCTCACAACAATATACATAAATGATCAAACCAATTTGGAACCAGTGGAACATTTCTGTATTACCTTTGACAAAGTAATAATGTTTTTAATTATTATGATTACCTTAACGCAACTACAGGTAACTAAACAACTCCGGCCTTGATTTCACGTGATTATAAAAGCGACACACCGCTAAAAACCGTCAAGATTACAGTGTTTATTTTTTCCTAATGGCATATTAGTACGTTCGGGTTATACGCATACATTAATTAATAGTTATGAGGATGCTAGAGTTTTAAAATAAATATAACCACATTTGCATGGAGAGAGAATGGGAAATGGTTTAGGAAAAAACACGCTTACTAACCCAGCTGGGACTTGAACTCCCATATCCCCGTCACCAATAATCAAATTTATCGCAAGTTTGATGCGTTTGATGCGTTTGATGCGTTTGACCAGCCTTTCCCAACCAGGGGTCCATGAAGAGTCATGTGGGGTTCCACAAAACAATCGTAGATTTATAAGTTTTTTTTAAAATGTATTTTAACATCATATATAAATATTCATTATTCACAATTTGTTTAAACATTTATTTTTTACTTTCTCATATCAAGATATTATTATTATTATTATTATTATTATTATTAGCACCGCGTCTTACTACCCGTCCGGGTTATACGCACTTACGCTAATGTATAATGGTAGGGTGATTGTGAGATGAAATGAAGGACCTACAGTTTAACGTGGAATCCGAACCACGGTGGAGGCCTGGCATTCCCCACATTCACAAGATGTCTTGTCAGAGGTGAAGGAAGGGTTTGGTAATCAGATAAATCCGTACCGGGACCGAGGATTGAACCCCGGCCGCCACCACAGAAGTCAGACACCTAACCCCTAGACCACCAGGTCACCACCATATCAAGATAAAATATTGCAATGTTCAAAATGATCGATCTAGAGATTATAGTGAATATTTACATTTTATGTGAGCCCAAAACAAAAAAGAAAATGGATTTTACAATTCTGTTTGTCTATCTTTGGTGACGGGTCCCAAATGGTAGGATGTATGTTGTTCAAACTTGATATCTAAATCATATCATATATAAATAATAAAAACACCGAATGAAATATTGTTATGGAGTAAAATAGCTATTGAAATCAATAAACTAGCACACTGACCAAGCATAATTTTAGATCACTAAAAATAAATAATAATAAATTAATAATATATTGTCATCAAAAGGGAAACAATTATTGTCTCACATCGTGTGCTGTGGTACGTGCAGTTCAAAGAAACACTCAAAGAAAACAATTTCTTCTCTTTATTTGTTTCAATTATTGTGTGTTAATATATGTTCTCTATTATATTTTCTCAATATCCCCCCACCCTCCTCAAAATTTTACAGCACCCCTCTCCCGGCACAGATTTATCTGATTACCAAAAAACGCTTCCTTCACCTCTGACAAGACATCTTGTGAATGTGGGGAATGCCAGGCCTCCACCGTGGTTCGGATTCCACGTTAAAACTGTATGTCCTTCATTTCATCTCACAATCACCCTATCATTACACATTATCGTAAATGCGTATAGCCCGAACGGGTAGTAAGACGCGGTGCTAATAATAATAATAATAATAATAATACAGCACCCCTGGCCGATCTTGCGGCACTATTTAAGGTTTTTGGCCTGTATGCAAGAACGGAGCTGAGTGGGCCATTATTGTGAGTGGAAAGGTAGTGGTGTTGATTTACTTGCTAATTGTGGTGATTTGCGCCAAAAGTGACGTAACGAGTGAACAGTAGCGGATTTAGGTTTGAGGATGCCCTGGGCCCGAGACGATATGGCGCCCTTTTTTTTTGTAACAGTATATATATATATATATATATAAACATATGTATACATATATGTGTGTGTGTATAAAATAATGAAAATAATAACAATAATAATAAGAAATCTAATTCAGGTATAAATTAAACATTTATTTTTTTAACATAACAATTAAATATAGAATTAATAATAAATTGCTTGTAATTAAAATATAAATTATTTTTATCTGATTAATTTAGTCATATTAAAAATGTTGGCGCCCCTCAAAATGTGCCGCCCTAGGCCCGGGCCTCACGGGCCTAAGCCTAAATCCGCTACTGCGAGTGAAGCAGAAGTGCAGTCTTGAGCACGCCACTGCGGCACTAGCGGACAACTCACAGTATGTATTCATTGCTAAACCTTTCATACTATCATAACACTTTCGGAACTAATACAACTTGTTTGCAGGCTTTCATTTTGTTTACTTTTAACTATAAGTTACACTCTGTGTAAACAATTTTTGCCGTCAGCGAACTATGTATAGTGTGCTTTTTCAGATTTAAATAATTGTGTGCTAGTTCTACAGGTCAATACTTTATACATGACTAGACTTTAACAGAATTTAACCACCTGCATTTGTTAAGTTAGATTAGTTAAAGATAATAATATAGGTTGGTTAAAGATAGTTTTGAATATAAAGGGATGTCCCTAATATGATAGGAGCTAAGGGTTGGATTAAGAGGGAACGCGCCAGCATTTATCTGAAGAAAATATAGGAAATCATTGATTAGAGACACCACCTCGAGTGCACGCTGCCGGAATTTGAGTTGGTAAGTCGGCTAGAATGAGTACGATATAGCAGAGGTTGCTCTACCGATTAATAAAAAGATTAGTTGAAATTATTTTTTTAAGGTAATAAGAGGATGAACATGGGAGTGTCTTCCCTTTTTCTATTAATTTATTTTTGCATTCAAGAATGTTCTCTATTGCAGTTTGGGTGGAATTTACACCAGACACCACACCGATGAGTAGTTTATTCTTCCAGTTTTGGAATTTAAAAAAAAACTCATTTTACCAGCCCTTAATTATGAAGATAAAATATTTACTAATAATTTTGTTATTTAGATGAGTCACTCTACATTCGTGGCAATTTAATTTTCTACATCCCTTAACATGTTATTTATACTTGTTCTGGAATAACATTTAAAAATTTAAAATATTCAGAACTTTATATTTATTTGGAATGGTACCTAAACCCACAAGCTAAATTCCAGTTCACTATCCCGAGGTGTAGTTTTTTTCTATTAGCTTTGCAAATTTTGACCCCCCCACTCCCACCAGCAGTGATTTTTCCAATTAGTTCTATTTTTATTTTGCTATCTGGAGGGGTCCTTCTACCTGCTTGCCAAAGTTAATTGTTCTACCACAACTAAAAGTTATTTTATATACACTTTCCACCCACCTCTTTTCCCTTATATCCCGGGGTTTTATTTCATATTTTGAAATTCTTAGGGTTATTTTAAGTGGAGCCTTTACCTTCCTTCCACACTGAAATTAATTATTTTTACTAATTCTGGAAATTTGAAGCCCCACACACTCCTATCACTGTTGTCTAATTACCACTTATAAATTTCAAAATTTTGTATACATGTTGGGTTATCTGGAGTAATTTATTCTACCTGTCTTTCAAATTTAAATCTTATACTATACTTAAAAGTTTTATACCGCCTTCCCCTCCTCCCCAAATTTCCTGCTGGGGACCCATTTTAAAATCGTCACTTTCCTGACAAATTTCAGTTTTACATTATATTAATAATTAGTTGTAGTTTTGTAAATTTTTGACCCAGCCCTCCTCTCAAATTTTTTTTCGATATCACTTTGAAAAATTTTAGATTCTAAGAATCATCTAATTACCGGGAGTTTTTCTCTATCTATTTGCCATTTTATAATGTTCGACCTCATTCCAAAAGTATTTTCTAACTATAGCCTCTCCCCCTCCATTTCCAGAATTCCATTACAAAATTAAAATTTTCATACTTTAATGTTTATTTGGAGTGGTCACTATCGATTCTTAAAGAATTTACTTTATTTATCACACAGAAATATAGGTAAATGTATTAGTTTTGGAAACGTTGATTCCCGTCACCTTACCAGTTGTAATATCTTCAGAAGTCTTTATATCTGCTTGCTAAATTTAAATTTCACATCACACCCAAAAGTATTACTTTTTGTAACCTCCATTCCCGATTTCCTGAGGTCATATTTAAAATTTTAAATGTGTATAGACTTTTTTACGTCTGATTAATGTGGTCTCTTAGCCTTCCTTCCGAACTTTCTAACACACTGGGAAGTAGTTTATTCTATTATTTTTGGGAATTTTAAATCTCTTGCCACGACATTTCATTTTTCTAACTATCATTTAGAAATCTCAATTTTTAAAAGACTTATTTGGTTATCTCAAGTTGTCCTTCTACTTGACTTCAAAATTAAAATTTTCTAACACAACTTGAAGTTTTGTTTTTGTTTATACACCTCTCCCCTATTTCTGGAACCTCAATACAAGAATTAAAATTTTAAGAATTGTATAGCTATTTGGAATGAACTCTATAGCTGCCTACTAAATTTAAATTTCCTACCACACTGATTAATAAATATTTCTATTAATTTTGGTAATTTTGAGGCCACCTTCACCCTCTTTTCCCCAATCGCTCTTAGAAATAAAATATTTCAAGATTTATTTGGTTATCTGGAGTTGTCTATCTGTCTGCCACATTTTAATTTTATACTTCATCTTTAAAGTTTTTTCTTATTATATCTCCCCTTCCCCTATTTACTAGATCTCGATTTTGAAATTTCATATGTGTTTATAATTCTCTGGTTATATGAGTTAATCCTTCTACCTTCCTTTAAAGTTTCAGCTATACGGCTTATCTATAAGTGCATTATCTTTTACTGAACACATACACACACACACACACACACACACACAGACTTTCTGTTTTATATATATTATATATGCATACTAGTCGGGAACAAGTACCCATTTGGGCTACACGAATATATTAATTTTAATAATGGAATGAGGAAGAGGAAGGTTGAAATATAAGGAAATGTACAAGCATTTGCGCCTAGTAAATGTGTAAAAACCCTTAAAAAACCGCTTGACACTGATTTGGGGTTTGGGACTGTTCTTAAAAAGAAATTATGTATAGCATACATAAATAACACAATAGCAATGTCCTTAATACATAAAATATACAAATTAAGCTCAATAAACATATATTTATCAAACGATAAACTCATCTAACACCGAACGAAAAGAAATATATAGCGACTAGATGGACACGTGGACTAAATTTCAATCTCATCTATTATCGTTTACCTATGCTGGGTGGCTGGGGTGTGAATCCCAGCCGCGCGTAACGAATGTTTGTAATTAAATTATTTTCCACACTCCCACTACACTTGTCCGGATGTACTCCCTTTAAATGCCACTTCCTCATTATTATCCCCTAACCTAGTTAAATGTTGATAATTCGGCCATGTTCAGTGCAAGTACAAAATAATATAAAGCGAGCCATTGAACAACAGACCCATTTTCACACCAAGCAAGCATACAATAAAAATATACACTTTTTAACCAAATTAAAGTCCCTCCTCTTCTTATTTTAGCATACGATTGATTAGTTGTACACTAAATCAAAGGAATTGTACCCAAATTTTGCATGAATGTGAACAAAATTCCACCATACTGTGCTTTCCTCATTCCTTTCTCGTTTGTGTAAATATGCGACTAGCACAGATGGATATTAGGAAGCTAAACACCATTAATTTAAATATATATTATTTTTTCACCGTGTTGTGCTAAATGGCCGGTCTCTTCGCACTTTAATGGTGTTGGGAGGAAAATATTGGGTTAAATGTACCCTTATTTACGTAGAGGGAGAGTAAGAAATCATTTAGGGGAAAACACCCTCAATACGTACGGCTAGGACTCGAATACAGATCGACAACCTCGCCAGCAAAGTAAATGGGACGAACTTGTCGAAAATAAGACTATGCGAATTTCCTTATCTTTTCAGGACCTGTGACCATAATGAAACATTTACTCTTATTTGGCGTAATATCTGAGTGTTGTAGATGGTGGTGAGGGGTCATCGTTTGGTGTTTTTAATTAGATACAACGTTAGTTAAAATTACCGCCACAACCGTCTGTAGTTGACCATGTCAGATAAGGTATATTCGTACAAAAATGTCTTATCCGAAGTGATATTAAAGGCTATGAACACGAAAATATGTGCGTCAAGCTATTTTAAAAACCTGACCTCCTAAAGAGAAAAATCAAATATTAGATGGTTCACAACTAATCCACAATATATTTTAAATACATTTAAAACCTCAGCACAGTAAGATCAAATATAAATAAATTAAAACAAACAGTGTCTTAAAAATGTAATTTTTGTGTTTAGTAGTAAATATTTACTGGGTTAAAAGGTATTTAAATGATCATATTGAAATATTTACACGAATATTTTTTAGAAAGTTATTAAGTCGAATATAAAAAATTCAAACACTTGCAATTAATAGGTTTGGAAAATTTGATACATCTAATTTTATCAAGTAGAACAGCTTTTAAAGGAAATGATGTTTTTTCAACATGTTTTTAAATCAAGACACAGCTAGAATCAATTTTGTTGTGATTTTTTCTTTTTTTACAAAACTTTTATAATCCATGATTCCCCTTAGTATGTTTTTAAGACTCGCAAGTAAAATGAAGACTTGGAATCAAGAGAAAGGGGACGCGAACCATCTCTGGCACTAGGGGATACAATTTTTTTTTTAATTTAATAAGTTAACAAATTGTTGTATTATAATTATAGTGAATAGTTTTACAGAAATTACGTTTTCACATGCGGTTAAATTAAACTTTTGTCTCAATGCTTTAGTGAGTTCTACTAATTTCCAGCTTCTTACAAGTTCCTTAAAATATCAAAAACACCTTTGAATTTTCCAGTACAACCAGGGTTTCTCCCAAAAATAATTGGGTTAACAAATAAAACTCAAAAATTGAGCTGGTTAAATAAATAAAGCTTTTATATTTGTTCTTTTCAAATTGGGTTTATTAAATAATTAAACCAAAGAGTATATATGAGAAGGGCCACTAAAGTAAATGCATCAACATTCACAGGTAAAAACAAAGGAAGAAACACACTGAAGACTATGTGTGGAAAATAATCCCCCAGTTTACCTGTACGAGATTATCCAGTGATCTTCCCTTCCACGGCAACCAAGAGTAATACGAGTCTAATGCTTGAAGGTAAGGCGAGCCTAACTCCCAAGATCCCTCACCCACCACTGTGAGTTGAAACCAGTACAATAATTCAAAATTGAGAAAATATTATACTCGGAACGATCCTATTTCATATGGAAAGAACGTTGAAGGTGTTTGTGTTTGAAATGTGTAGCTAAATTAATACTCGAGGGTGGTTCAACACAATGGTAACAATACCACTCATGTGAGTATATTTTTCTTGTTACCTTAGTTTTCGAATCACTCTCATATATTGTAGTACTTTCCAACTTATTGGATCTGAGTATTTTTAATATGTATTCTGTAACTGATAAAACTCAGGTAGTAAATATTTTTGATAATACTTTAATATTAATATAAAAGTAAAGTATAATTAGTTTAGAATAGCTAAGTTATTAATTGATACTAGTTATATACAATAATCAATCTGCATGTTAAAAAACCTTTTCTGTTGTTAAATTTTAACCTACTACTATGCTGATGGATGTGTTGTGTGGATCTCTCTCTCGACATTTGTTGTCAATTTTGAAAAGATATGGTGAGTTTTCGTCTATATTGTCCAATCTTCCTTTTTTTTTAAACTTTATAATATCAAGAGAATATATTGTAATCTTGAAAATTTTTGACCTAGACATAACGATAATCTTTGCGTTTTAAATATGCCCCCCAACCCCCCCAAAAAAACAAGGATTTTATTATTATATCTGTTCCCATGCCTGTCTGTCCTTTACCACATATCTGAAACGGTTTGATTTGTTTGTTTATATTTGATATCTAGCTGTTCTTATTTCAGATCTGGAAATCAATCATCTAATAATATATTTAATTTCTTTGAAAGTACTATTTTTTTAATTAATTTAGACCCTTTGAAACATAAAATCAAGCAAAGTGTATTTAAATTCAATTAATAGAATATATATTCACGTTTTTCAGCACAAATACAAGAATGTGAGAAATCTAATATATATATATATATAAAAATCCTTTAGTAATCCATTTTTAAAATTCCATTCCATAGTTCGATGGTTGGGAGACTAGCTAAAAAAAAAACAAGATTCTTAGATATAAGATGCTTCCTAAAGTTCTTTAGAAATTTCCCCCCTTTATTCTTAACTCAATTTCAGGTACTAAATCGTCTGTTTTAAATGTGATAAATTTAGGTTAAATCGGGAATATAAAAAAGCCCTTGGTTGGATATAAAAGTCATTAGGTGACATTTGTCATTTGATACACGTTACTCATCAAATTAAATTGTCAAAAATCATATATGTAAAACGATTATTGTTCAACAATGAATCATTGTTCCGATGATTGACTCACTTGAAGAAACGAGATGTTTGGAACTCCCCCAAGTTACTGCCACTAATCGTTATAGAGTAACGAGTCTCGTCTTGTTAACCAGATGAAAGGAAGACGTACACTGGACAAACTGACGATTCCCACTGCCTACTTTCACTCTATCGGCGCACCTTATATCGGGTTGAAGCAAAAGACCACGCGCGCACCCAAACGTATGGACAGAATCCACTGGCAACAAATCCTTTCACAGGAACTTGTTTAGTAAAAACCAAGTTCAAACGCTCAGGATCTAGATGTCGGCCGGGAGGCTGGCATACCTGACAACACCCGGGGAGGAAAAACACATTTTTGATTCTTACTTTTATCATCAAGTCTTACTTCCCCATTTGGGTTGAACTCATTTGTTCTAATTATGGTAATGTGTTAGGGATGAGGTAGGTTGAATAAAGAGTAAGTGTATCCTCATTTTCTTGGAAGGAGCGTGGGAAACCATTTAGAAAAAAAACACTCTCAAAACACACAACTGGGATTTGATCCCCTGTCACCTAGTCTACTCAGAGAATATAGCCGTACATCATTCTACAAACAAAGAACACTCATATAATAATTATACCAATTTGATAAGGAAGGAATAATTGTAAAGGTAATATACAAGCATTTGCGAGGCTGGAAAGTGGGAAGCAATTTAGTAAAAAAANACTCTCAGTACACTCAACTGGGATTCAAACCCTGATCTCCCCGTCATCGGTAGTCCTGTCTACTGGGATAGTTATAAATGCTTTACACCAGTGTTTTTCAAGGGTCAACAGGAGTGCCACGGGAGCTTTGGGGAAGATCAAAAAGAAGCAAGAGAAAAATTGAGGAATTAAAATAAATCTTGGGAAATCCATGATCAACATCATTTTTAGAAATAACCATATGATTAGAAAATTTAACTACTGGATTTTTAAACACAATATAAGTACTAGTTTTTCTAATGATACAATCTCTCCTAAAAATATAGCTATGGTGTGCCTTGAACATTTTAGCACCTTGTTCAGTGTGCCGTAAGTTGAAAATGGTTGAAAATCACTGTCTAACGCCATTATTCTAAAATCGAAGAATATACATGCATCAACTATGCCAATTGAATAAGGATAAGGAATATATAATTGTTCAGGAAATGCATCAGCGTTAGCGAGGAGGGAGCGTGTAAAAACACTATGGTAAGCCATCCTCACTATATACGATCTACGTAGATTCATAACCAGATCTCCCATCAACCTCAGTCAAGTCTATTGCGAGAGTAATTAATATCTTAGACTAGTGTTTCTAAATGTTTTGGCAGTCAAGGACAACCAAATAGAAGCTATTCGCACTGAGGGACCTACGGAGCTTTGGGAGTTTGGGGAAGGAGGGGGGCTGAATATTATATCTAAAAACATTATTTTTAAACAATTCCGTTTTAGGACTATAACCTATATATAAGATTAAAGTTAATTAACTAAACTAAATTTTGAAAACAAATATACAACTAAATCAATTTATTAAGTATTCGTTGTTTGATTATTTCTAACACACTAAACCTCATATTAAAAAAAAAAAAATTGTTCTGATTTGTTGACTGAAGTTTGGTAGAGACTTAATTTTGGAGTTGGGCCTATGCTGACCATCAATTTGATCATCAGCCGATTATGGCACAATCAAATTAAATTGTATTCCAATTATTCTAAATGTGTGGATATATTTTAAATTCTTAAGGGCCTTAGCCCTGTCGAGTGCAAGTCTAAAACCTATTATGTGGGATGGTGGGCGGGAGGTTGAAAGGCGTGGCGTGGCTTCACAACCAACCAAAGTATCCTTCCGCGCCAACAAGAACAGATGGATTACGGAAACCGTGGATGGCGCTAATTATCGGACAGGTCTTGCGGAAAAATCGTACGTTTGGAAATATCAGTTTTCTTAAGAAACAGTGGAATTTTTATGTTCATATTTTCAACACCCCTTCTAAGATAATGAATCGATGTTTATTAATTGTTACATTTTCTTATTTTTTGCTATGGAGCGAGCAGTTTTCTATTGAAAAATTTCATTTTTATCGATATTTGATCACTGTTAAGATTATAGTGGAGGTGTATATATAAAAAGTATAACTTAATCGACATGGTTGTATTATTGAATAAACGGCTTCCGAAAAGAAAATTGCTAAACAATCAAAAATCTTGACGATAACCGTTTGTTTCCATGGCTCTGGATTTCCACGTTAAATGAAAAGGGTCAACCACCTTAACTCATAAACATTAAATACAAATTTGGAAACAAAAAATTAGATCTAATCCATTCCCTCTAATGTAAACACAACTTCTAATTTCGTTTTAAATAAAACTTAAAACAAGTGGGGAGAAAATACTGTGCATTATCTCACCCACTGGGTCATTAGCATAAGAGACACTTTAGCACATCTGGATTGGTCAGTTATACAAAAAGAAGCTCACTTCACCCCAACAAAACCAAGATGATGGTATTTTTAAGTAACAATCTAAAGTCCACCCAACGGTGACTGTACCGTATGTAAAGTTAATTTGGATGTAACAGTAACATTTTTCAAGAGCTTTTTTCTATACTCTAAAACCTGTTTTCAATTAGACAAAGAATTTCAGAGAGCCTATAAAAATGTAGCCATAAATGTGAAGCCAAATTTTAACTAACACATGCCCAAATCACTCTTTCATCTCAACACAAGATATGTTTATTCTCATAGTGTACAGTACATTGTGTGCTCCTATTAATTTTAGGGGACCTGGCGGTCTAGGGGTAAGGTGTCTGACTTCTGTGCTGGCGGCCGGGGTTCAATCCTCGGTCCCGGCACAGATTTATCTGATTACCAAACCCTTCCTTCACCTCTGACAAGACATCTTGTGAATGTGGGGAATGCCAGGTCTCCACCGTGGTTCGGATCTCACGTTAAGATGTAGGTCCTCCATTTCATATCACAATCATCCTACCATTACACATTAGCGTGAGTGCGTATAACCCGAACGGGTAGTAAGACGCGGAGCTAATAATAATCATATTAATTTTTATTGAAAATGATATTTTAGTTTGTTTTTTATGATTATGATTGTTTTAAATGACAAAGTCAATTTTCCTAACAATGAAATAAATATATTTAAACAACCTTAAAGCTTTTATTTAGACTTGCTTAAAACAAACTTCTAATAGACAGTAAAAAATGGAAAACTAAACAAATAATTGGCATCGGTGGTCGGCCTAATTGGCAGCAAATGATTGACATCCACCTAATCGGCAAAATAGCTACTTAACTTTCTATATGACTTGTGTCGACCGCGGAAAGATATACAGCATAATATACTGTAGATGTTTGATAGTCTTTTGAATTTGAAATGTTTGTATTTTCACCTCTGACAATACATCTTGTGAATGTGTGGAATGCCAGGCCTCCACCGTGGTTCGGATTCCACGTTAAACTGTAGGTCCTCCATTTCATCTTACAATCACCCTACCATTACACATTAGCGTAAGTGCGTATAACCCGAACGGGTAGTAAGACGCGGTGCTAATAATAATTTGTATTTTATGTTTTCAGCATTCTTCAATTCATTATTATCACTAAATCCTTAGATCCTGTGGACCACACTTTGAGAAACACTGCCTTGGAACATTCGACGACCGAAGCGGATCTTGATTTGTTCATGGGTGAAGAAGGTAAAACACCTGCGAATCTGAAACCCCATATTCTTGGTCAGAGCTCATTTCACGGCAGATTAACTTAGATATATATATATAATTATTTTTTTGCTCCTCTTCTTACTAGCCATCCAAGATGTACGCCTTTAATTACACTATTGGGCTATACATTAAGGAGGTAGAATTTAGATTAAGTGTACACAAATTTGCATAGAAAAAGATTGGGAACACATTTTAGAAAATAATACTCCTGGTTTACACATTAGTATTCGATTCTCTGTTCCCCATCACTGGAAATCCACTGTGAGGATTATTACCTTTTAGATCACTTGACCACCGATGGGAGTCACACAATTTATAAACTTTTTTTTTGTTGTCAAAGCGTCTTTATATCCGTTCAGGCTAACCGCGTGTGTACTAATTACTTTAATGTGTTAGGGACGAGGAAGGTTGAATTTATAGGAAATGTACCTGAGTTTGAGTGGAGGAAGAGTGGAAAATAGTTTAGGAAAAAAAAATTCCATACACTCAGCCAAGAAGATAATTCCAATCTCCCTGTTATCGGAAGTCCAGTCTATTGCGAGAGTAACGCCTTAGACAATGTGGTCACCGAATCAGGTTTTAGCGTAATTAATGAATGCGTAGAGTCCAAACGGGTACTAAAATGACGCGGGGAAAATAATAACCACGAGGGAGACCCCCAAGGTAACGGAACAGTCACCTTTCTCCACGGCTGACTTTCCGTACTCTTTGAGGTGAGATGGGTAGAACAGTTCACTGTTAGGTAAGGTTCAAAGTATTCATCTCACTAAAATGAGCAGTTTATTTAACTAGTTCAGTCATTCACAAACTACTACTACTATTACTGCTTCTTAAGAGTTCAGTTCAGCTTTTAGTTCAGTCGTTCACAAACTACTACTACTATTACTGCTTCTTAAGAGTTCAGTTCAGCTTTTAGTTCAGTCGTTCTCGAACGACCTACATCCTTGCAAGTGTAATTATTACACTTTAAAAATACATATCGTGACAGTGGATGATATTGTTTGAAGGTGTTGGGGACTGTTGGTTGATGTATATGGGGTGAATATAGTAAGATTTATTAGGAATAAACTTTTATAAAATACAAACAATTTTTTTTCTGTCAGCAATGACAATATTTTACTATATTGTTTGGTGACCTGGTGGTCCAGGGGTAAGGTGTCAGACTTCTATGCTGGCCGCCGGGGTTCAATCCTCGGTCCCGGCAAAGATTTATCTGATTACCAAACCCTTCCTTCACCTCTGACAAGACATCTTGTGAATGTGGGGAATGCCAGGCCTCCACCGTGGTTCGGATTCCACGTTAAACTGTAGGTCCTCCATTTCATCTCACAATCACCCTACCATCACACATTAGCGTAAGTGCGTATAACCCGAACGGGTAGTAAGACGAGGTGCTAATAATAATACTATATTGTTTGTATTATTTTATGGATATTGATCACATATATCAAAAGTGATAGCTGCAGATCACATGACTTCACATATAGATACGTTAAAGTAGATCTAGTAACTTTTCTAGCTTTCAGAAAAGGTTCTTTAAATTAATGTTGGACTGTAGCTTTGTTAAACAATGTAAATGTCAAAGAACTCCCTCTCGAACCACTATGAGTTTCAATCAAGATGGAAGAATAATATCAATGCTAGAAAAAATACAATACAGACTGTAAATTAATAATCCAAGGGGACCGTCAATAATAACGCTGAGACTCGCTGAAGACGTTTAGAAATCCACACAATTTTAAAATATGACTACCCAGTTCGGTGGTCGCATGGTCTGGATTAGTGGTGCACCCAGGGGGAGGTAAATGAAGACGCCAAAAACCTCAAATCATGTTAATAAAAAGTGAGATCACATGAAGAAGAGCTAAAATTTAGATTTAATAATATGTGTCGAATACATAGGCTACATTGTATTATTATTATTATTATTATTATTATTATTAGCACCGCGTCTTACTACCCGTTCGGGTTATACGCACTTACGATAATGTGTAATGGTAGGGTGATTGTGAGATGAAATGAAGGACCTACAGTTTAACGTGGAATCCGAACCATGGTGGAGGCCTGGCATTCCTCACATTCACAAGATGTCTTGTCAGAGGTGAAGGAAGGGTTTGGTAATCAGATAAAGGCTACATTGTAAAACTCGAACTACGATTTGGTATTCAAAATTCAAAAAATAAATTGTAACGCTCATTAAAAATGGCCCTGAAATTCTAAATTTTATCGAAAAAGATCTAGAGCTATAATTAAAACAGCTTTTTTTAAACATTGTATTTATTTTCTTCAGCCTTTATTCATGAAACGAAGAGTAGCTAGTGAATAAATCGAGTGATTCTTATTATAGCTACTTAATATAAACTAAAATAAATAGTACAATATATGTACTTTCACAATTAGTCTATTATAGTTTGTGACAACATTTTCCTAAGAAAAGACAAAAATTATTTTTATAATCATATGGATCACTCTTTTGATATTTCTTTTAGCATAAACCAAATCGTTACAGTATTTAAAAAAATCAATCATCAGTAGGCCTACACAGGAGATAATAAAATTAATAATAATTACAAAAACAAAGCAAAAAAAGACAACACTAACCTTTAATAGAAAATTGTCATCCAAATAGCAGATAAATATAATTATGGTTAGGTTTGTATGGATGCAATATTAATCTTGTGATATCCTTGGTATGTTTAGTGCCTAAAATCTAAGTTAAGAATGACTGAATAAATAAACTATTCAGAGCAGTGTTTGTCAAATGATTTGAACCGCAGAACCGTAAGCACCGAATCACGTACAGAAGAGTATAGAAATGTGTTAACACGTGTACTGTACCTAATATAAGTGATGAGCAAAGGTGAAGAGTTGATAGCAGGTTAAGACACGTTAGAACTAATACACTTTAAATCCCTTAGAATATATAAACTTACAATAAAGGATTGTAGGACGTGTATAAGACCAGTTATTTTTTGTAAACACAAGCTTCAATTAAGCTATGAGAAACGTTTGCGGTGATAAACATTTAAGAAAGTTTATAAACAAACCACTATTAATCAGCCCTAGTGTGTTGAAGTGCACCAACAAGGCTTTAAGCACGTAAGTTAAAGTGGAAAGACAATTTAACAAAACCAATAGTTTATACATTTTAATATATATGTATTTTGAGTAGGAGTATGCGAAACTTCGAGAACTTTGACTTAACTTTGAACATTCGTCAGCTTCAACTCCACTCCAGGAAAAATATTTTTCTTCGACAACTATGCAAAAAAAAAAATTAAGACTAAAAAACTAGTTTGTTCAGATTTTGTTGTTATTTAAATTACAAAATAATATTAACATGAAAAAAATCTGCAGTAAATAAACTTTATGTTGTGGAATTTTACTTTTTTTTTAAAAAAAAAGCGCCACGTCTTACTATTCGTTCGGGTTATATGCTTATGTACTAATTACGCTGATGATTTTAGAGATTAGTAAGGTTATATTTAGAGGAAATTTACCCGCATTTGCGTGGAGGGAGAGTGGAAAATCATTTTGGAAAAACCACCCTCAGTACACAAAACCGATATTCAAACCTCGCTATACCCATCATCGGCACGTCTAGTCCATTGTGCGAGTAACGCATTAGACCATTCGACCAGCTTAAGCTGTAATATGTTAGAAAAGTTCTAATTAACATATTTAGTGAATGATATTTAATATTTAAATCTATACAAATTTATACAATAAAGCTAGCACAAAAAGTTTTTTTCAAATATTTGAATTTTGATTCGACTTCAAGAATATTTCTAATAATTTGAATCGGCTTCATTACCACTTTAATTGGAAAGTAAATACCCATTAGTTAAATAAAAGCCAACTACATACTACACTTTTTCACTTTTTAAAGATAATGACACTCAGATGAGCTCCACTGGACGTCAGTCAAACCTCAGAACGTTGCCCATCACTTTCCTCGGCAAACATCAACCCCGAAATGTCGAGTCTTACAAATGTCTCTACCCTTTTTGTCCAAGACATTAAACAAAGAAATCTACCTACAGCTGATGATACGAATCTTGTATAGCTCAGTGGTAGAGCAGTAGCTCAGTAAGTCCTATGGTATACTGGGTCCGATTACCGTGTACAAGTGTAATTTTACAATTTATTCGAATATGGGTGACCTGGCGGTCTAGGGGTAAGGTGTCAGACTTCTATGCTGGCGGCCGGGGTTCAATCCTCGGTCCCGGCAAAGATTTATCTGATTACCAAACCCTTCCTTCACCTCTGACAAGACATCTTGTGAATGTG
>CABFOV010001282.1:71826-97460 GCA_902141375.1 Timema poppense
GCCCTGGTCGCTTCCCATTGGGTTTAGCAGTTAGTACCCTGAACATGTTTCTGGATTCTCCCACCCGCCTCGGTGGCGTAGTTGGCTAACGCGCTTGTCGTGTTGAGCTCGAATGCTGAGGACGGGGAGATCGAGGTTCGAATCTAGGTTAGGTGAACTGGGGGTGGTCTTACCTAAATGGTTTTCCACTCTCCCTCCACGTAAATTCGGGTTCACTTCCTCTAATTCAACCTTCCCGATTCCTAATCCATCGGCGTAATTATTACTTAAAGCGTATAACCCGAACGGGTAGTAAGACGCGGTGCTAAATATTAATTAATTAGATTCTCCCATTCACACTTCATGTCCTGCCCACCATAGTATACGACACTTTACCATCCTAACACTGTCTTGTGATGAGTACATAGCATGTAACTCATCATTATGTAAACTCCTCCAATCGACAGTAGCCTCATCCCATTTTGAATCAAATATATTACTTGTTTTCAAAAACTCTAAATTTGTTTTCATCATGTAAGATAAGACACCACGTTTCACACCCATAGAGAACAGCTGTTAAAATTATTGTTTTGTATATTCTGACAGCAGGCGAGATGTCAACAACTTACTGACTAAGTAATAGCCTGCATTTACCGACTTTATTCGTTTCCTAATTTCTAATCTAGTATCGTTATTGCTAGCTAAAATTGTTTTTAAATATTTAAACTCATTAACCCTGTCATATTATGTGTTGTTCGAAGTAATCTCTAAATTATGGTTCCAAATCTGTGTTCTCTGTGTGATCATATACTCATTCTTCTCAGCGTTCACTTCTAAACCCATTTCATTATTAGCCTCTAATAAAAGTATGCATTTATAGCAACAGCTTCCTTACTATTACCCAAAAAAACTAAATAATCCGCGTATCTTAATAGCTCCTTATACCGTTTAAAGTCAACCCGACCCTACCCTCTTGTATTACCCTAATGGCATACTCAAAGACTAGATTAAAAAATAATGGGTAAAGTGCATCTCCTGGTTTTTCAACCCATTATGTATTTATAAATTATCTGATAAGTGACATCCAACCCGTACTTTGCCACAGGTATAAGTCAAACATACCTCAACTAGCTTGACAAGTTTATTGGGTATCCTAAACTTAACCAACATTTCATATAATTTACTTATTTTAAATGAATTGTAGGCCTTTTTAAAACCTATAATTGATGAATCAACATGTTGTATTCCCATTTTGTTTCTAATATTAGTCGAATAGTAAAAATCTGATCCATTGTGGACCTATTTAGTTTAAATACATAATGATGATCCCCAATTATTTATTTTGAATATGGCATTAATCCCATTCTAATTATGTTTAATAACATTTCACAGTATGTTAGTAGTAGTGAGATACCTCTATAGTCATTACACTCGATTTTATTCCCCTTTTTGAAAACGCGTATCATAATAACTTCCTTCAATTGATGTGGTAATAAATATCTCATGGCTGAATGTGGAACATGGCAACTTATGAATATATATATCATCAACTTTTCACCACCTTTCTTTATTGACTCCGCTGGAATGGAATTTATACCTGGAGATTTATGGTTCTTTAACATTCTAAAAGTTTCCTTCACTTCACTGATACTTCGATCTGGGACTAATGGTTAAGCAGTAAGGGTTTCAACTCTCTCACCCAATTCTTATCTTTCATGAACATTAAAAATATACCTGAGGTTGTAGTTTCATCTACTCAAAACCTCGCTCGTATCTGCTATCAGGTTACCATTCTCATCTTTCAATAAATTTGCCCTAGCCTGATATATTTGAATATATCCGTTAATACCTAAATAAAGTTCCCTGATATTCTTATTTTTGCTATTTATTTATCTAACGCTTAAATACTCCCTAACTAATGTCTGAAAATCATTGTCTCTGGTCCCTCATACGTCTCTAATAGGATTATGTACCATATTTAGAGATATCAAGTATGAAGGAGCACTTGCGCAGTCCTTCGTTAACAAAATACTAAGTACAACCATTTCTCTCATCTAGGCTTTTGGAAAGTTCGCTATTAATCTGAAAGCTCTTAAAAAAACATCCCAAAGTTTTTCTCATTCAAACGAGACACTGATCACCAGTGGTCTATATCAGACTCTCACGCCGTCTTCCGTAAAGTAATGTGTCATAAACGTCCCTAAAAACCATATTAGTAAAAAAACTATCTTTTATTGGGATTTTTCAACTAATCGGTTCTGTTTTAGGTTTATTTCTAAAACGATTACATCAATTTTATATACGATTAAAATAAGTCATGGTGGAGCTTAATATGTCGATGCGTGATGAGAACGTTAAATGATATTTAAAATAAAACTTATTTTTGTTGTCATAAGTGGCTCAAGGAATAAAGGGGTTGTTTCTAAAATAATACACATATCCAACAGCTCAAATAAATATTTTTTGCTAAAATTATATTAACTACACGTGTGTAATCAATAAACCTTTACATTCTATTCTGCGCTGTTTAATATTTCATTTTGGCAATGTTACCACGTGTATATTGCTATCTCCTTCCTGTCTTTGATTCTCCAAGGATTTCCAACCGAAATATTCTAGAGATTTTAAACAACAATATTTCCTTACTAGTTTTTTTTATTGACAAACAGCAAGTGAAAAACAAATTGTATTAAAAACATTCATAGCATGCAACAGAAGCAATATACAGTTTTTAAATGACATTCACCAATATTATTTAGGTCTTTTGAGCTGTACAATAATTAAGTGGAGTTCATCTGGTATGCTTGGTTGAGAAGGTTGGAGTTCGAACACTGTCCTATTAAACTAAGGGTGTCTTCATTACACTAGTTCCAACTCTCCCTCCAGACAAATGCGTGTACAACTAACCCTCACAAATACTTTAATTATTCCTACCCCATTAGTGTATTTAAATTATTGTATGAGTATTAATAATTACATTTAATAAATATGTATATGTAGGTGCTATCACAAGATATTGAAAAAAGTCATGTTACTAATTTTATTCACTAGAGGGTAACCCGGTGATCTAAGGGAAAGGTGTCAGACTTTTGTGCTGGCAGTCCGGGATTCAATCCTCGGTTCCGGCAGAGATTTATTTCATTGCCAAACCCTTCCTTTACCTCTGACAAGACGTGTTTTAATCACAACTTGTGAATGTGTGTGCGGAATACTAGGCCTACGCCGTGGTTCGGATTCCACGTTAAGCTGTAGGCCCTTAATTTCATCTCGCAATCACCCTACCATTACACTTTGGCATAAGAACGTATAACTTTAACAGGTAGTAAGACGTGGTGATAATAATAATAATAATAATAATGATATTCACTAGATGGTTCAGTCGGTGACCTGGCGGTCTAGGGGTAAGGTGTCAGACTTCTATGCTGGCGGCCGGGGTTCAATCCTCGGTCCTGGCAAAGAAACATTAGCGTAAGTGCGTATAACCCGAACGGGTAGTAAGACGCGGTGCTAATAATAATAATAATAATAATAATAATATATGGCTCAGAATGAAAGTGATTAAGTAATGAATGCAAGGGAATATAAGTTTGGCTTATCATAATAATTTTAACTGTTACAGAGCGATGACGTCATCGTTAAAACCCATTTCCACATAGAAGGGGGAAGAGGGGGAGAGAGTTGCCAGGGTCAATGACCTCATGTACTAGCTCACGGTTTCAAGGTCACGTTTATTCCTGTCTCGACTTGTCTTGTTGAGCCGCCGGACTGGGGCCAGGTATGAGTAATAAGTATTGCGACAGAGCAATGATGTCATCGTGAAAACCAATTGCCACATAAAAGGGGAAGAGGGGGAGAGAGTTGCCGGGGTTATGACCTCATGTACTAGCTCACGGTTTCAAGGTCACGATTATTCCTGTCTCGACTTGTCTTGTTGAGCCGCCGGACTGGGGCCAGGTATGAGTAATAAGTATTGCGACAGAGCGATGATGTCATCGTGAAAACCAATTGCCACATAAAAAGGGGAAGAGGGGGAGAGAGTTGCCAGGGTTATGACCTCATGTACTAGCTGAAGGTTTCAAGGTCACCTTTATTCCTGTCTCGACATCTCTTGTCGATCCGTCAAACTGGCACCAGGTATGAGTCATAAGGGAAAACCCATTACCACATAGAAGACCAGAAATAAACCTTTGCGATATTTAAGGAGGACAACAGGTCGTTAACCCCATGATGTCATGGAAATAACCAGAGTAGAAATTGAGTGGAAAGGGTGTCAAACTTGGAGGGGGAAGGGGAAAGCACTTTACTCAGCCAGTGCTATAAATAGCCGCCAATCACAGCGCTATTCCCATACGTACCACACACTAGAACACAGACAAACCGTGGAAAGGGGCTCTTGGGGAGGAGGAAGGGAGGAAAGCCTAAATCCAATCAGAGTGAGAGGGCAGGGTCACGTGACAACTTCTAAGCCAATTACAGCGCTGTTAACATACGGCCCACACATACAAACCGTGGAAAGGGGCTCTTGGGGAGGAGGATGGGGCGAAAGCCAACAGCCAATCAGAGAGAGATGGCGTGGTCACGTGACGAGCTCTAAGCCAATAAGAGCGGTGTTCCCATACGCCAACCGCACAACTAACTAGTAATTAAAATATCAGTGATTTTATTTTTCCATTTTTCAACACTGCGTCTTACTGTCCGTTCGGGCTATAAGCCTTGTTACTGATTTGATTCTTAAGGTGGGAGTGTAAATAACACGAGTTAGGGGCAGTATTTTTGCAGAATTTATTACAGAACAAATTTTTTTTGTAGAAAGAAATCATTAATAATTATCCATTAGAAACATAGAGTTTATTTTCTTAATGATGGTGACCTCAACAATTCATGGATATTTGTCAAGGGTGTTCTAGAGTTTAATAACATTTTATTTTCAGTTAAAAAGTTTCTTGTCTATTGCTGCTATACTCATGGTAGATATTCAACAACTGGTGATATCACCATGCGAAGAAAATTAAACTCTTAAGTTTCTACTGGATGAATATTTTTTGTTATTTTGGCCAAAAATGCAAACATATTTTTCTATTAAAACATAATAAACACCGTCCTTGATCTCCTTGTTTGGGGGCATTTATGTGTCCTTAGATCGCATAGGTAAGTTTCTAAGGAGTTCTTCTGGTATAACCTATGTGGCGACGTGTGGAAGTGTGAGCCCTGTCTGATAGCAAAGCCTGCCCGGAACACTCGGGTTGAACACCCACCCACATTTTGGTTCTTGTGGAAGCATTCTCAAAGTTTGTTATGATGATTCTTTTGTGGAATATGAAGGGAAAAAATTCTGCCAATGCCCTGTTCAGGAGAGTTTGGGCCAATTTAGTGGCTCCATGTAAAATCCTAAGTGACAATGGCCCATGTTTTAGGTAAAAATACTTCAAGGTCATGTGGTTCAACTGGGAGATAAGTCACATCATCACCAAACCGCACAACCCATTTCCAAACCAGTTAAGAGGTTCAACTGTAACATTAATGTTGCTATTTCCGTACATTACAGCGAATCTCAGGTCCACTAGGATGGGGAGCTAGACTTCCTTACTTTAGCGTTTGATTATGCCTTACATTGGTCGACTGGTGCGTCTCCTGATTCAGTACTTTTGGGCAGAGAGCTAGATCACCCTCTGACGGTGATGTAGGACGTTGACCCTCTGGTGTCACTTTATATTCTGAAAGGTGTAAGCTTGCCTTTAGGTATTTGAAGTGGTCACAATGGAAGATGGTCGCTACTTACAACCGGGGTCGTCTCCCTGTGAATATTGTTGTGGGGGATTACATAATATGTAAATGCTTTCCCTATATTTCTGCTTTCTTAAAGGTCTCAGCAAAGCTTGCACCCAAATGGAGTGGCCCTTAATTAGTGGACTCGTTCCTCACGCCTGTCACGGTGAGTTTCAAGAATCAATCGGACCGCATCGAAACTCGTTGGGCTCATGTGAGCCATTTGAAAAAGGGACCTCTATAAAAAGAAAAAGGCGTCCTTATATGATTCGAACTTGTGTAATTTTGGTTTTGGTTGGTGACTTATTTGGTTACCAGGAAATCACCGAGTTTTGGTGATTTAGAATACTTAGTCGGGAACTTCATATAACTTAGTTTCTAGTAGGAACTAAATCTCCTCTTAATTGTTGTGTTGCTGGTATGTGCCAGTGGTGATGATATATCTATATATATGTATGGATTATTCCCAGGGCCTGAGGGCATCCATTGTAGTTGTTATCTGGGATATTGTTTAATGTTGTTGAATAGGACGCCTTGTGATTACCAATTTTCGCCCGATATCACCAGATATCAGATGTTATTTCCTATGTTTATAAAACAGAATATCTGATATGTGTCTTATTTATACTAAATTTTTATTTTTTAGAGATTCTTAGTGGTTAAGTGACTCTTCTCATTTCAAATAGTGCATATCGTGATAATCTTATATAAGGTGTTGAGTACATTGCTGCAAGATAGTTTAAAATCATTTTTTAAATCCTTTTTTCTAATTTGCTAAGAAATTAAATATATTGTTCTACCCCTACAAAATTGTTCGAGTTGAGATAGACATACAGGTATGGGAGAGGAGTGGATATAAATCTCTAATCGGGGTGTGAAGAGGAGAAATATATGGAATATTGATAGCGTTTGACGAGTATACTTTTGACTAGAAAGTCCAGTGAGTACTCATTCTATAAAACTTTCCCCAGTAAAAAGTTTCTAAAACATTTTAGCGTTAAAATCTGCAGCCATCGCTGGAACGTTTCACCAGTCACAATAAAACTCTATTTTTAATTTATATTCATATCTATTTAATATATATTGTATTAAAACTTTGGAATATATTTCTCTTTATTATGGCTGTTCATTGATAAATAACACTCCTGTAGTATTAAATATTGCTGACTTAAGTCAAATAATCCGCAAAACAACAATGTAGCGAGGAGAAGGATTGCTTTGTTTTTAACACGTACAGTACATTATTTCAGCACATAAGTGGGTTCACCCATTTTTCCGTATTGTATTTATATTATTTTTTAGCATGAACAGATTTGTTAAGAAAATGATAATAGTAGCTATAATTTAAGGTTAATAAAACATTTCACCTCTGACAAGACATCTTGTGAATGTGAGGAATGCCAGGCCTCCACCGTGGTTCGGATTCCACGTTAAACTGTAGGTCCTTCATTTCATCTAGCAATCACCCTAACATTACACATTAGCGTAAGTGCGTATAACCCGAACGGGTAGTAAGACGCGGTGCTTATAATAATAATAATAATAATAATAATAATAATAATAATAAAACATATAAAGATGATATCAACAATCATAGAATAAACGATTGCTAATTGGTTTTAAGTTATCTTTAAAGGATCATTTCTGAAATAATAATACATGAGAACCGCATAAGTTTGTACGCGAGCTAAGGCGTCAGTCATGTCTAGTCTGGTTTGCCAGTGATGAGGTGACTAGTGCTCAAATCTCATCCAATTGTAATTAGGCGATTTTTCATAAACGGTAGAGCTCGATCGTAGACTCAACCATGGAGTTTTTTTCCTAATTTTTTTTTCCACTCTCCTTCCACACAGGTGCGAGCAAGTTTTCTCTAAATTCTACATTCCTATCATTACCCTATCTAGTGTAGATTTGAAGCCAGCCCAGAACAAGAACGCAATATATTTTTAAAAAAAGTGTCTAATTTTAGCAATTTTTGAGTATTTTTTCATTTAAAAATTATTTGATAGTAGAAAGAAAGGTTGAGAGAAAGAAGAAATTAGTTAGAAGGAGGATTCAAATATTAGATGACATGAGAGAAAAAAATCTGGGAACTTAAGGAAGAGGCAGAGGACAGGGCGCATTAGCGGTTTAAGTTCACTGACCAAAGGAATGAATCTGTTGTCAGACATAACACTTAATAATAATAATAAATAATAATAGTAATAATAATAATAATAATAATAATAGAAAATAGTAACTTTAACTCTAAGGAGACACTAAAAAATATTTAAGTACAAAAGGGAAATTGTTTTAAAACTCATATCTGATAAGTTTATTTGTTTGTTTTTTGTCACAAACAGAGATTGGGATACAAACTAATACTGCTTTAGAAAGATATCGCAAAAAAAAAAAAAATGGTGCTATTTCTTATTTTTATGATTTATTTGAATTTATGTTGAAAATTGACTTCTGGAAGTGGGAGCCTTTTCAACAAACATCTACATAAAATCACAAGAATCAATATTAACACATAAATAGACTATTTACCATCGTCGGGTGCATGAATTTTACATTGGCGGGGATGGGGGCACGTAGTGTTATTTTGTATTTTTATACAATTAGTAATTTTAGGGGTACTTTTAATGTATATAGTGGTATACCTTTGGAATTAATATTTGGTGTTCTGTCTTGCAACAGGTACATTCCTTTACAGTGAAATTAGACCACCAATGCACCTTGTCCTTTGCCTCCTCCTTGAGCTCCCAGAATTTCCTTCTTTCCTTCAAGTCATCTAATATTTGATTCTTCATTCTTCTTAAGCTCAATTCCCTTCAAGCTGTCCTTCTATCACGTCGTGCAGAAGACAGTTCCTCCTAAGGATGTTTCCAATCTAGTTTGCTTTGTATCGAAGAATCACATCAAAAATGTTTTTCTTTCCACCTGGTCTTCTTAGTACTTCTTCATTTATCACCCTGTCTGTCCAACTGATCCTTTCAAGTCTTCTCCAGCACCACATTTTAAAGCTCTCCAAGTATTTCTTTTCCATCTTTCGGAGAGTCCAAATTTCTGCTCCATACAACGCAATGATTCAAATGGAGCATTTAATCAGTTTGTTCCTCAGTTCCAAACTCAATTTGCCGGTCAGCAGTAACCTCCTTTTGTTGACGGATTACTTGGCCACGGCGATCCTCTACCTCTTCTTTGGTGCAGATGGAGTCCTTTTTCAGCAGACTTCGGTACTTGGAGTGCTCTCTGTTTGAATTTGAATGATTCCACCTTATCTTTACACTTAGCCTATGCAGTTGACATATATTTAGTACACTATTATATCTAACTCACTACTCTATCATTAGACTAGACCACCGATGACGGGGAGATCGAGGTTCGAATCTCGGTTGGGTGTACTGATGGTGGTTTTCCACTCTTCCCCCACGCAAATGCGGGTACACTTTATTTGAATATAACCTTTATAATCCCTAAAACCATTAGCGTAATTTAAGCTAATAACGCAAATGGGTAGTAAGACGCGGTGTTAGTAAAAAAAAGTACACTTTATCATAATATTTTATTATAATTATTTACAATCTTGTGGCAAGGTGGTCAAATGTTTCAACTAGGTCCCCCTCCCTGGGTGCACCGCTGTAAATAAGGGGCGGGAGGGGAAATATTGAAAAATAAAAATTCAACTTTCTCATAAATCGTTCTAAAAGTTGTATTGGAATTTTACTTTTCTGGTGGGCTGCATAGTGCTAAGCGTGCCATTAAATTGGAATGTTCTATCTAGGCCTAATAAAAATAAACTTAGATCCAGGATTTGGTTTACTATAGAAGAACTTGAATGAATGATAAGTTTGTTTCACTATATTTTGGCGTGAAGATTTAAATTACTCTTACAGTTACAAGTTTGCGTGTAATCGGGCTGGGACCACAGTTATGGTGAACTCTGATTCTCTAACTACCTGGTTGGATTCGGACCACGTGAAGACTAAACTAGGTCCCAGCCTAGATTTAAACTATCTATGGTGTCTTCAAGATTGTTTGTTTGGATGTATATGCCTCAAAGCATCGTTATTGGGGGTGTACATAGGGGTTACGTTCCTCCAATAATCTATGTTTTGTTCAAAATATTAAAAGTCGCATTTGGAGCAATGCATAAATTATTAAGGTAACTTTTTATATTATTGTACAATTAAATGTGTTATCATATTATTATTGGAATTCACTTAGTATTAAGTTATATATGTTTACTTTTACGCCATCTAAAAGGTAGAGAAAGTATTGAGATCATCAAAAGAGTTGAACTCAAGATTTTGATTAATCTCAACGTTTCATGACCCCGCGAATCCGAAAAAGTGGTTTTTGAATTTCCATCTCTCTATATGTCTGTCTGTACCTCCAACTAGAGCCTAAACTATTTTACTGATCGGGCCAAAACTTAGTAACTAGGATTTTCATAGGGTTACCACGAGGGATTTTTGGAATTGGATATCTAATCCTAAAATTAAGGGTAATTTAGTGAAGGGCGAAAAGAGAAAAAGTTGATTTTGATTAAATTTATTTTTTAAACATTTATAAATATTCCAAACAAAATGGCTACTCTTAATAATTTGGCAAAATGACTAAGTGTTCCGGTTTGATGCGTAAATTCTAATTTTCTATCATATCTCCATAAACCTTTGAATAAATGAAATTACTTATCATCGCAAATATATAGGACTATTTATAATTGAAATATTTTATTTGAAACATACTTTCAAGCTATACGCAAATATATCTATATATATCTATATATATGATATCTTGTTTACAATTCACTATAATGAAAATGGGGTTCCATAATACCACCTTCTCCTCACTCTCTCTCTCTCTCTCTCTCTCTATATATATATATATATATATATATATATATATAAACTTTTCGAACACTAAAGGTAAAGTATTGCAGCCGTAAAAAAAAATTTAGCCCGAAATGTAAGTAGATGTCGACGTCTCATGATCCCCCAAACCCTAAAAAAAAAGAAGAGATTTTTGCAATACAATCTACCTGTTTGTCTGTTTAACCCTAAAATTAAGAGTAGATTAATAAAAAGCAAAAAGATAAAACATCAATTTTTCTAAAAATCGGCTTTAACGATTTTGATAAAAAAAATTTATCTAGGCGTTGATTAAGATCACAAATAATATGGCCAGTTTCATTTTCCTATGAAAGTGACTTTTAGGGTACTTTACAAAAGCGGAAATTTCATTATCTCCACTACTACAGTAGCCCCATGGCTTCTTTGGTGCTGACTGATAGCTCACAGATGACTTTTGACAGTCAAAATTTAGGTATATACCTAAATTTTGATTGTCAAAACTGACAGCTGCTAAACACATGTTTTTGCAGATCATATGGCTCGGCGTAGGGGTACATAATTTTTTCTGGTGACTTTTCAAAGCCGTCAGTCAGCACCAAGGTAGCAATGGGGCTACTGTATTTAAGATACTAAATAATTAATCATTGAAAATTGCAGTAGTATTAAAAATAAAAAAAGTTTATTTGAAATATATTTTTATGAAACTAACAGTTTCTGAGATATTCGCAAATATATTAACATAATTTTGTGAGCTTTAATTGTAAAGAGATAATACTTAAGTTTTATCGCAATCATTCTCCAATGAAATAGACTAATTATATGTAAAAAAAGTCTCTCAAAAAGTTTAAGTTAATTTTCCTTAAACCCTTTAAAATAAATGTTTGTACAGCAATGATATATCTCCATTTTAGACTCAATAGTCAATATTTACATTTTTTAATGGTCAAAATTTATAAATTACAAAATTTAATAGCAATTAGATAACCTGAAGAAGTGCAACACCTAATAAAATGTTAAAAATTCTAACCGGAATTTGAAATTTTATACGAAGTGTTGACCCTTGTGAACCCAATATCGATCTTTTTTAATGGTCCAAACATAAAAATGAGGACATTAATTCTTTAAAATTAAAATTATAAAATTTAATACCGGGACTCAAATTTTGTTTTACATAGGTAAGTGCAATGTATGCTTAGGTTATCTAGTGTATACCATTTAGTTTCACACAAGTAGATGGCCCGGCGTTTGGGAACATCTCGCTGATTGGCTGAATTTGATCACGTGACCACACCCCTCTTTCTCTGATTGGCTATTGGTTTTCCCCATCC
This sequence comes from Timema poppense, assembly GCA_902141375.1. Taxonomy (NCBI): domain Eukaryota; kingdom Metazoa; phylum Arthropoda; class Insecta; order Phasmatodea; family Timematidae; genus Timema; species Timema poppense. Next base: position 83,738 of record CABFOV010001282.1, read on the forward strand.
CCTACCCCTCCTCCTGACCCCCTTTCCAGTGTTCCTAACTTGTTTATTTCTGTTTCATTTGTTTTTTATTTGTGATCATTGGTTTTTTATTCAAGGGTTTCTTATGTCTGGGTAAGATTGACAGGGCGTTGGAGTTTATTTATTTGCGTGCAGTCCAAGGTGCCAGGCCCTACTTTTTCGGCATTGCTAGTGAGAATCTTCTCTGGCCGGCCACTTAACGAAGAGTGTGAGAAATGGTTTTGTAACCTTGTTACAACATGATGTGGAAGAAATGGTTTCACTCACCAAAGCCAGCCCTTCCAAAGTCCGAATCCAAATAGCATGCTCTGATGCTCCCTGAAGGGAAGCACAAGAGCAAGTTCCAATATGTACCGACCAATTGGTCACACCATGTGGTTCGCAAAAATTAAAAACGGATTGTCGCGTTTCGCGAAGTTCTGAAACAAGGAAACAGAGATTACATATTATTAGTAACATTAGGGGGTAAGGGGGGTAAGAAATTGAGAAACAGAATAAATTTTTTTTTATAGTTACGTGCGGAGACACTACTCTATGGGGGGCTGGGTGAGAGCCTCCCATACCACAGTTATCACATCTCGCTTATCCGAGCAGGGCTTTGGGACCTTAATAGCACCCACCAGGCTCGATGACGTAGTTCCCAAGCCCCTGGATAAGAGGATTAGTGGCACCGGGAAGTCTGGCATAGAAAGACTGCGCCAGTCCCCGGAAGTGGTCCATGATGGTGGGCATATCCAGGTCGCGATGTAGAGTCTCATTCCGGACATACCAAGGTGCGTCTACAATGACCATAAAACACACGCTCTGGAACACCTGCATCCTCCTCATATACGTGTCCTCCAGGTGGCCCCAGGCGGGACACGCATATTCGAGGATCGGTCTGAGCAGCTGCTTGTACAGCGTCAGACCGTTCCTTGTGGACAGGGCTCTACGCCTGTTAAGCAATAGGCCTAGGATTCCCAGCCTTTGCCTCGCCTTGTTGAGTCTCGTTGCAGTGTCGTCTCCAGGTCAGTTTGGTGTCCAGCGTAAGTCCCAGGTACTTAAAAGTGTCCGCCAATCTGATCTGTTCTCAAAACATCCGGAGTGGGGCCGGTCTGTAATACTTTCTTTTCCATGTGAAGAGCATTGCAGTGCTCTTCTCCACGTTAATACTCGTTCTCCAGGTAGTCAGCCACCTCTCCAACTGCATCAGGTGCGTCTGGAGTCGCCTCTCCACCAGATGCCCTCGCCACGACTCCGCTAATAGAGCCGTGTCGTCCGCATACAGTGCCAACTCGGTGCCTGGGGATTTTGGAATAGCATTCACATACAGACTGAAGATCACCGGGCCCACCATGGAACCCTGCGGCACTCCAGCCCAGATGCTTCTGACTTGAGAGGTGGCGTTCCCAAAGGTAGTGGAGAAGGTGCGGTGGTAAAGATAAGATTGAACAACCTTAACTAGGTATAAGGGCAGGTCCAGGGAGAGGAGTTTGAAAAGGAGACCTTCGTGCCAAACATGGTCGAAGGCCTTTGCCACGTCGAGAAAGACAGAAGCAGTCATCCTGTTGATGTTGAAGTTCCTCGTGACCTGCTCCACGAGCCGGACAGGTTAGTGGGACGTAGCGTGTCCCGCCCGGAAGCCGAACTGCTCATCCACCAAGATGCCCGCCTCGCGAACATGTCGGGTCAGTCTCATCAGTAGTAGTCTGTCGAACAACTTGCCCAGGCAGTCGAGCAAGCTGATCGGTCGGTAGGACGAAGCTAGGGCCGGGTCCTTACCCGGCTTATGGAAGTAGAGGACGTTGGCGTGCTTCCAGAGCTCGGCGAAAGTGACTCAGGAACAGGACGGCGTTGAATAACTCCACAAGGAAGTTAATCGCCTCCAAGGGCAGCTTTCTGAGGACCGCGTTACTGATACCGTCGGGTCCGGGGGCCTTGTTTAATCTTAGAGCGGCTATCGCCCGTGACATTTCTGTCACCTCCGTGGGTTCAGGTTCATCCAAGGGTCTGTACGAGACCGCACCGATGACCTGAGCCACGTGCGCAACGTGCACCGGGTCTGACGGGTTGTCAGTCGGTACAAATTGCGCCTCTAAGTGCTCAGCGAGAGCATCGGCCTTCTCCTTGTCGGAGTTGGCCACCCCGTTGCGACCCACAATAGGCGGCCTTGGTGCGGGGACCCGCATCAAGTTCCTCGTCATTTGCCACAGGGACCTGTCCTGCACGCACAGGCTCTCAATCTTGTCCTCCCAGACACTGTTCCGGTATTCTCGGACCATCTCCCGAACCGCATGGACTTTGCGGCTCCAGTTGGCCTTGTCTACCGGGTCCCTCGAGACTTGCCAAGCCTTCCTCAGCCGATTTTTCTCCCGGACGTGCCTGAGGATAGAATCGGGCAAAGAAGCCTGTGGCGCCTTCCTAGGCCGGTGCCTAGGCGTCGAAGCTTCGAGCGACCCCTTGATGGCGGAAGTTATGAACTCCGCACCGTGATTTATCTCTGCTGCTGTTCGAAAGGTAGAGGTGGTTCCCAACCTCCCTCGCAACACATTCGTAAACCTGTCCCAGTCAGTGCGCTTTAGGTCGGGTTTTTCGGGGGTCTATGAAGGACACCGCGCGTCCCAGTATCACAATAACGGGGTTGTGATCCGAGTCCAGCTCAGCTAGAGATTTCAGCACCAACCGCCTTCTGATCCCTCTGGAGACAACGAAGTCTAGGACGTCCGGGAGACAGCCGGGATTGAAAGGGAAGTGTGTAGGTGTCGGAGGGCCGGAAGCCACTAGGCCATGTAGATCTATGACGTCGCGGAGCAATCCGCCGCGAGCGCACATAATCCTAGAGCCCCATGAAGGGTGCTTAGCGTTGAAGTCACCACCGATTAAAACAGGCGTGGTACCTCGAAGCAGCACCTCCATGCCAGCCCCCGTAGACTGGTCGTACCGGCTGTAGGGAGGGAAGTAGATGGAAATGAGACGCACTGGGCCGGTCGAGGTCACCAGTTGGATAGCCGATGCTTCCATGTGTTGGAGGGAAGGAAGAGAGATGACGTGATGGTCAAGGCCCCTCCGGACCAGGACCACCGTTCCACCCCTTCTCACATCCCCGCTCGGTCACTATGATGGCAGATGAACTCTGCTAACGAGAACCTCATTGCGGAGCACAAGTGGGTTTCTCCAAACAGCATTATATCGACACGATCCTTTGCCAGGAAACTTTCACGCTCAGCCTTCTTCCTCGAGACTCCGTCTGACAAAAGATTTTGATATGCTGGCGAAACAACGGTGGTTTGGGGGGAAGAGAGGACGTGGATAACTTTTGCGTAGTAATCTGTCTATTTACAACCTAATGGATATAGTATAGTTACTCGTAGAGCGGGCTAAAATATATAATGGCAAACTTACATATAAACCGGTCCATCGCGTCCATTCACCCCAAACATCAGGGAGCGAATTTCCCCTAGCATCGGTAGGGCGCTGGGGGCTGAAGGCTGACGGGGGATTGAGGAAGACGGCGATACCGTGCAGAGCACCGACCTCTTCTAGGAGGTGCGTCAGTATAGGACCCATCGCTTCACCGTTTCAAGAGGTGGCGCCCACACACACGTCGCTAAACCCTCTGTAGGCGCCACGTGGTCCCTCAGACCAGCATCCAACCCATATTGATCCCAGTAGTCTGAAATTAAATAAATACATATTTATACAATCGTGATAAAAAAAAACTCGTCAATCACGCTCAAATCTATAGCAGGACGCTAATTACCCTAGGACCAGTCGCCATCCACCAGGCAAATTCCATCCTCGCTAAAAAGAGGTAGATGTTCCGAGATACCTGGCACTACCGACGCTGCAGGTGGAAGGGGTGCGTCTTCTTCTTGACGGTCTGTCAAAGGAACAAATGCTGCTGTACACCAAAGACGTAGTAAGAAAAATATTAACCATTAAATAATACAAAACGTTTTAAAACATACCTGAATTTATCCAATTTTCCAGTACGTCGACATTCATTGTAATGTTTACTAGCCACAATTATTAATTATAATGACCAAGTTTAAAGATTTTAAGGTATATTTATATTCACTTCAATGGGGTGTGCCGCATGTAAAGGTGGCGGCTTCTCATTGATCGAAAATATTGTTTCCGCATTGTTGATTGCCAGAGCCGAGTAAATTAGCACATATTTACAGTTATCTGACTTTCATGCTAGCTCCCCCTCCGAGGATGGACGTCTTTCTCCGGTGCTAACTAGAGGGATCCTTGAAGGACCGTCAGTCGTGTTTATTTTTCCAACAGTGCAAATGCAGGTACACATCTCACCCTGTGATGAGAGGAGGTAGGGGTTCTAGTCCCTGCAAGGTCGACAAACGCTAATTACTTGTATAAATACAAACCCTATAGTGTTACGCTAAAATTTCTGGGTTTGAATCCCTTATCCAGGTGTCAATGATATATATCAGGAGTAAGCATTAATAATAGCTTTGGCCGTTTTCACATTTCAACTCTGCGCAAATGCTGTTACACATTTCGCATGGTTAAAATCAACTCTTGTCTCAGGCTTGCCTGAAGAGCTTAGTTCAAATCCCTGTCCACACAAATGTGGGTAAACAACTCGCCCTGTGACATAAAAAGATAGGGGTTCAAGTCCCTTAGAGGGCAACAAACGCTAATTTTTTTCTCATTTAAAACCCTGGCAAATGCTGTTACACATTACGCCTGGTCAAAATAAGCTCATATCTCACGCTTACCTAAAGGGCTTATTTCGAATCCCTGTCCGCACAAATGTGGGTAAACATCTCACCCTGTGACATAATGATGTAGTGGTTCAAGTCCCTTAGATTGCAACAAACGTTAATTACTATACATTTCAAACCCTGGCAAATGCTGTTACACATTTCGGCTGGTCAAAATCATCTCTTATCTCACGCTTTCCTGAAGAGCTTGGTTCGAATCACTGTCGTGCGTGTTCACTGAGGCCGATCCTTGGGTATCAATCCAACGTCACAATGTATTTTATACTTGCATCGAAGGTCTCATGGTCTAAAGCGTCACTAGACGAACGGTGACCGAGTGATCGATGTTTGAAGCAAATGCGGGTACAAATTCAACATGGTAAATCACCACAATGATGGGGTGAAGGAAGTACGGCCGTTCTAACAGATATTAGTTTTGCTAAGGATATCGAGGTTCGAATCCCGGTGTGCACGCCGTATAAATGTCAGACTCCTGGCGTGAGGGGAATCGAACCATTTGTCCCAGAGTGGGCATTTAGAAAGCACATCTGAATCTGAAACCTTCAGAAGACCACAACTGATGTGCCAAATGACCTTGGGGCTGGAGGGGGGAAAGCACATCTGAACTAGTGACCTTCAGAAGGCCGCGACCAATGTACTAAGCGGCCTTGGGGGTTCATGACTCTTCAACAAGGTTGTTGCCACCCTCTTTTGAAATTTGTAACAAGTTACTGTTGCAATATCTGACGACCCCCACTGAGAAGGGGGTATGACGAAGTGAGGGGAGACGAGGGGGGAAGTGAAAGGTAGTCCAACAATGTCTTGTGAGGAGAAGCAGACACTTTATCTTAGTTCGTTCGTGGTGAGTTAAGGAGGGTGGAGGAGTGAAGGAAAAGTGAAAGGGGCCTTACGGCAGTGATACACTGTCAACTGCTTTATGGTCACACTCTTCACTAAGCGGCCAGGCAGAGAAGATGATCACTAGCGATGACGTGGGAGGTGTGCCCGGCGCCATGGACTGCACGCCAAAAAGTAAATAAATAAAAAACTCCAACGCCCCGTCAATCCTACCCAGACACAAAAAAACCAATGAATAAATAAGCACAAATAAATAACAAACGCTCACACATAAATAACCATTGAACACACACAAAAAAGCAATAAGCACAAATAAAAAACAAGTGAGACAAGAATAAACAAGTTTGGAACATGGTAAAGGGGTTCAGGAAGAGGAAAGAAGGTCTGGAGGTGGTCAGGAGGAGGGGAGGTGGAAAACCAATATCCGATCAGAGAGCGAAGGGTGTGGTCACGTGATCAAATTTAGCCAATCAGCGAGCTGTTCCCAAACGCCAGCCCATCTACTCACACATATTACGAGCTTTGAGTGTGACTATCTCCAGTTGTAAATAATAGAGCGAGAATGTCAGTGCGGAGTTCCATACCATTTATTTTAAATTTGAAGTGAAAATAAGATGGCTCTGTTCCCCCCAAATAATATGTAAGAGCCGGTAATATCTACACAGGATGCTCCCATAAACGGCCAAGGGAAAATATATATATAAATATATATATATCGACCTTTTGTTAGACGTGTTTTAACAGCTTAGAGGGCATTTGTACCAATAGGTTAACCTCTTCGTTCCCCGTTACATTTGTTTACTTGTAACTACCTTAACTTGCCAGGATGCGTGATAAATAATAGCCAAAGATTCACCAAAGAATAACAGTATTAATTTTATTTGGCATATTAGAAATAGAAGATATACAAATAATATTACAAATGCCGAGGTACCACCCAAGGCAGGCCAAGTTGAAGATTGTAGTTAAATATAACATATAATAAATATGACTAGAATTCAATATAAACATATTGTGTGATTAGTATGCTCACTCAAAGTGAGAGACAACTATAATTTCCATCAAAGATAGTGAACAACAAGTTACGACTCAAAGGTCAAAATGATAATTAAACTCTATTTAATATATATATATATATATATATATATATATCCACCTGGTGACAATCATTTAGTACAATCATAATGTCTTTTGCGATAAGGTAACAACTTCCAAATATAATAAACCCAACGGCTAAGGTATTTTGGACTTACAATAAAGTCCCCAACAGACGCAATATCATCATCATTTACTAAGCGTCTTACAACACATGCGCTAATAATACGTACTCTGACGTAACTGAAGTTTAGGTACATAATAAATCCCATTCTTGGAAGTATCTTACAATCCAAACAATGCCTAAATACATATAAGTTTAATTAGAGCAGTACAAAAAATACATGTGCTTAGCCCAAACAGATTTTTAAAGACATTATTTGATAAACAATAAATCTATGGAACAAAACTATTACACTTTCCCATAGCAATCTAATGCAATTAAGTGCTCTCGAAAATACAAAGCACTACGCTAAAGTTTAAGAGATTGCTTCTCGTCCAATCAAACATTATTCAACAAAGCAATAATTTTAATAAGCATATCGCCTATAGTTAGAGTCCTTGATTCTCACATTATTAAATGTAAATTTAGACTAACAACTCACGTAAAACCCATTTGGTTTTACCATCACAACATAGCATACGTTCGAAAGAGTTAAAGATAAAGCACATATCTGAAAGTAAAGTGATCGGTCCCCACATATCCATATGTTCATTTAAACTGTCGAGGTAAACCATACTCCAAATATTCCCAACAAAAATCAACTGCTAATCAGACTGTCGAGTCGGCAAGAGCGCAAATAGACGCAAGCCGCCGAGCGGCGAAACAGAAGTTACGTTTCATGGGAGAACGGAAGGTTCCAATAGCAGGAAAAATACAAAATCAAATCAAATTTCAAATCAACCACGCTGATACTCCAAAAAAACCATCCCGAAATATAAATTTATATTAATAAGTCTGAAATTAAAAATTTTGGAAGGTTCCCCATAATATAACCGAAAGAGAATTTTGAAGAATATAATTAAGTCCAAATTTAATTACCGCTCTCACCTAATAAGCCAGTGACACAATTAGTAATCAAGTAAAAGAAACATCGCAATATATAGCCGACACAAATGCATGACATTCCCGCAGAGAGAGGGTTGCGGTGACTCTAGGAACTCGTATAAACTCCTGGAACCATCCAGGCGGCGGAAATGGAAACTAAACTGGTGGCATTTCCATCACTCGTTTGCTTCTGGGTGGGGCTTCCTTCACGAGCGAACCATCGGATCGTATCTCCATTTAGTCGGTGGGACTGAGTTCTAGGGATAGGAGGTCGCGACACATATATCCAACAAGGCAGATGGTGAGTGTTTTCCCATTTGATTGAGATTGTTGTTGTTCTTTTTGTAACATCGGTGTGCTGTGAACAACCTCAACCGGGAACCCTAACTGAATGTGGCAATGAAATTTATATATTTCTAGCAGAAAGGCCAGCTAAACCACATTTGATAGAAAACAAATAATAAATAATTTAAATCTATGAATTATACATGGCTGAGGGTCTTTGGTGGGAATGTAGCGGACGCGAGAAAAGGTCAGTGTTTTTTCAGTTTCTATAGCAAAAAAAAATGTTGGCCAAAATAAATAAAATATTGTTCTAGTAAAAACATAGACTATAATTTACTTCACATGGTGATATACACAGTATTTGAATATCTGTCATGAACATAGAGACATTAGGTGCTAAACTTTTTAAACGAAGAGAAAAAGTTGTCAATAAATTCCATGACACCCTCGACCATCCTGAAAAGAAAGTTCTTTATGTTTCTACTGGAACAACATTGAATTTAATAAGGCCAAAAAAATATGTTTCTATAGAAACTGCAAATACGGTATACTGCCCTTAACTCGCGTTCCCTACACTCCCACCTTAAGAGCCACTCCTCCTCGCCGAGAGGAAATTCCCTTTTTCTCCTTCTTAGAAAATAAAATGGTGTAACTTCCACTACAATGGAACAAAACGCACCGCGCTGAACCGCCTTGTGGGATTTACGTGCCGAAAGCCTTGATGCTTCTAGAGAAAAAATATTTCCTTTCGGCGCGTCTGTGTAGGCGGGGTTTGGACCTGGCACGTCTCAAACTTCAACACAAGATAATTTGTGTTGTGAGTTTTGAGCATTTTGTATTCTATTCTTACCGTTGATTTTTATAAATAAAATGCACTTACTATTTAGGTAGAATTTAATATTTTAATATGTTTTCATTGTGTGTTTCCTTGTATTATTATTATTATTATTATTATTATTATTATTATTATTAGCACCGCGTCTTAATACCCGTTCGGGTTATACGCACTTACGCTAATGTGTAATGGTAGGGTGATTGTGAGATGAAATGGAGGACCTACAGTTTAACGTGGAATCAGAACCACGGTGGAGGCCTGGCATTCCTCACATTCACAAGATGTCTTGTCAGAGGTGAAGGAAGGGTTTGGTAATCAGATAAATCTGTGCCGGGACCTGTTTCCTTGTAGATTTAATCAATTAAAACTAGAGGAGAAGTGTGATAAACAGAAGGTAAATGTTTACTATTGTATTTTGGCCAAATTAAAATTATCAACTTCAAAAAACTAACCTTAGCAAAAAATAAGCATCACTTTTCAAAAAACACTGTTATGTGCAAACAAATTTGGCTATTTAAGCTGAGCTTAAAGTACTCTACACTACTTAATGTAAACTATATTATATTTTATTAGCTTCTCAGAATGAATGATGAGTTGGTTTTATTAATGCAAGAATTTTACAACCTACATGAGCTCTATCATCCTAAGTACCACGATAATTTGGAGAATGCTCCACATGGCGCGGTGGTTCGGCGAGATTCCTCGTGGCGTGCCTTTGTGAGCGACTAGCTTAACATGATGCTGCTTCAGGGTTCGGGCCCTAGTCAGGTGCAGTGAGGGTGATTTTTCCTAAATGGCTCTCCACTCTGCCTCCGCTTAGATATGGGTACAATCTCTCTAAATTAAATCTTCCCCATACCCGATTCGGTAGTCGCACGGTCTAAGGCGTCACTGCCGATGATGAGGAAATTGGAGGTTTGAATATGGGCCGGGTGTAATAAGGGTATTTTTCTGGTTTTCCCCTCTCCCTTCACGCAAACCCGGGTCCACTTCCTCTTAATTCAAACTTCCTCATTCCTAATACATTAGTGTCGAATGTAGGCCTATAGCTCGAACGGGTGGTAAGACGTGTTGCCATAAAAATAGATTAACCTGGAATTTAGATAAGTTACGCTCGAACCATTAAACCTATCAAATTGATATTTTTTGCATTCTTCACTTGAGCACAGCCAAATTTGTATCAATTTAATAGGTATTTCATTTTAAATTGTTATTTTTCAATCTTATTGTATTTTTTTAAATACGGTCTAATAGTTTAAATGGTATGGATTACACTGTTGTCTAAACTAGAATACAGAAAACCGTACAACAATGAAATATTATTTGAGCTGTATTAGACCTACCTAAGTTAAGCATTAGCCATGAAATGATACGGGCTCTTTAGAAAATAGTAAAATTGAGACAAGTGAAACAATTTTACTCTATTTTAAAAATTGTATAAAATTGAAAAATTAGTAGCTATTTTAAAATTAAAAACTTTTTTTTACTGATCTTAATTTCACTGATGGCAACTGAAAACATTAATAAAACCACACTTTATTACTTTTATTTTCGGTTCAAACGTAATCGTGTGATTAACATCTTGATATATCGGTAGTGAGTTGGGCTCTTAAGGTGATTTAAATAGAAATAATTAGCTATTCTTTTATCTATTTAATATTTTAAAAACATCTATATTTACTGGTTTACAATATTTATTTTATTGACTTCTAATGAGGTCTTCCTATTAGAAGATTCTTTATTATCTTTGGCCACATATCGTAGGATGGTATTTTTTAAAGACGTTTATACATAGACCGGTCGAATAGTTTTCCGATACATGGGGGCGGTCGTCACAACCAACCATCTTTGAATACATTTTTGCCACGTTCCAGAATTTAAAAATTTCCTCTAAAATATACTTAAAACGATAATTTGTAATAAAGGGTTAAACTTCCTTCTTAATTTCACTATTTTTCTTTACCCCTCCTTCTTAACTTGGATTTTTTTTTACAAACCATGGAGGAGGAAATAACCTCTTTGAGCTCCTTCCCTTCTTATTCTTATTCTTCTCCTCCTAATTCGATGGCTTTGGTTTTAACAAAATGAACAAAGAGAACTTAATTTTAACCAAATCAGTGTATATACAATTACATGTTGTCTCAAATGTGCGAATAAGATGATATTCCACAAATCTCAAAAAAATTCACCAAATTCTTTCAATAATTTGTTTATGTTGTGTGTTTTTCTTTAGTGATTGGTCGCTGTCAACAAGCTGTAAACGAGAAGCTTTTTTGCTTCCTTCACGCCACATTTACACACTACGACCTACGTCATCAGGACCCTGGCCGTTGACCCTTACTATATTTGTTATAATGGTAATAAAGTTAATCGCATTTTACTATCTTTTGGATTATCTGCATTTAATTGCGCAAAGATTAGTAGGTGTGATAAAGGTATGGTTTGAAAAAATTATAACCGCATTTGCAGGGAGGGAGAAGGGAAAAGATTTAGGTGAAAATCACCTTCAGTAAAACCCCGATGGGATTTGGACCCCAACCTTTCTCGTAGCCGGCAAACCAGACTAAATTAACTTAACATTTAGTCCGCGTGAGCACCGACGCACGCGGACCCACTTTGGTGTCCGCATGGTCTAAAGCGCTACTGTCGCAATATGTCAATGACGGGGAGATCGGGGTTCAATCTCGGTAGAGTGTACTGAGAGTGGTTTTCCACTCTTCCCCCACGCAAATGCGGGTTTACTTTCTCTAATTTAACCTTCCCAATTCCTAATCCATTAGAGTAATTAGTACTTAAAGCGTATAACCCGAACGGGTAGTAAGAACGTGGTGCTAAATATTATTATTATTATTATTATTAATCTACAAGGCAGTCAACTCATTTATCTTGGAACGTTTATAATCCCCTTTACGAGTTTATTCACCTTTAATTTGAAAATTAATATATTAAAATAAAATATGAGCTTTGCCTTAAAATCTAATATATTTTAAAGACGCAATATTTGATTTATATTGACCAAAAAGTGTTTTAATATAAAAACTGCAAAAACAGTGACCTTTTCTAGCGTTCCCTGCATCTCCACCTTAAGACAGTAAAGAACGTTACCGCAGCGATGATGCAAGTTCTTCATCAGGTGACAGCTAATGGTTTCCCAGTGGTCTGAAACCCGGACACGGATAATGGAACAGAGTTTTATGATGTTGACTTCCCATCTAAGTCCATGAGAGTAGTTGAACAACCACACACATATATATAAATCCCTAGTTATTTGGTCTCCATTCATGCTTTGTAATATTTCATTAGATATGTCTATTACTGCCCTCCTGTTAGTATTATTTTCTATCTTTTGCAAAATAAATAAACTATTTAACTGCTAGTACTGATGTTTTTGTCCTGCATATATAGTACACTGTTGTAAATTTATAAAATTAAGTTGGCTACGCGAAGCGTTGAGCAGGTTAGAAAAGCAGTGGAAATCTTATTGCACAAATAAGATCTATGTAATACACTGTGAAGTAGTAAGACCCTACTGATGTGAAATAAGAGATGTACTTTTATTATTTATCGTTTGGCCCATATTAGACAAATATTTACAAACCAGAAAGAGCAAAACTTGAGATAAATTAATCATTAGTTCGTTAAAAATATACGGAACAAAGATGAAACTTCAAAACGCAGTAGTGACTAGGACTCGTACTTTAGTATCTACGAAGGTTAGTGTACACCGAATCTAGCTTAGTCTACAAATATAGATTAAAACTATTGAAATTGATTGATTTCTTGACATTGTTCTTGGTTTTACTCATATATAAGAAAGATTCAGGATAAATATATATAATTGTCAGAAAACTATAATGCCACTTCTGTCACCAATTGACACAAATCGTCACCCCTTTTACTTTCTTGTGTGGGCCTAATGTTTGTCAGGATATGTTGTGGCCGAGGATGGGGGTGGGGGGGCTGATATATGATTGTGTGGGTTCGTAGTTGACGTCCGGTTTGGGTTTTTGTGGTTTTTATTTTACTACTATGTCTATTACAAATGAGATGTTGGTGTGAAATATTAAAATACATTAAAGGATTTAAAAGACTATTGATTATTTGGAAGCTTGTGGCAGAACGAAGTATTGCAAGGAATAACCAATGGCCTGACCCTGGAGCGCCTTAAAAATGTGTTTAGTGCAGGATTTTACTTTAAAAAATATGCACTTCCCGCTGTTTGGGCCAAATTATTCAGATTTGTGTTATAAGTCCAATCAAACACAATGTTAGAGATTTTTGGATATATATATATTTTTTTTCATTTTAAATATAATTATGTATATTTAATTTGTTCTGCCCGCCCTCTATAATTATTTATGAACTAATTTTATGTTAGATTTATTTGTTTTTCTTGTGTGTGTTATAGACGTGTAGTTTATTCACTTTATTGTAGTGATGGGTCGAACCAGCTCGTTGACGCGAGCTAGCTCACATAAGCTCGCTCACTCAAAAGAGTCGTTCATATGAGTCATATCGTTCACCGCATTGCTGGCTCGCTCCCAATCCCTTCACCCCTTCCCTAACCTTAACTTGATGAGCGAGCGCTAACTAGTTCTCACAAATCCCGTTCCGAGCGTGCAAATCTGTCTCTTTCCTTTCAACTTATGAATGAATCAAGTTTTATGTGTAATTTATCCGAATCCTATTGTGTTTGATTCTTTAATTCTATTAATTACTCATATTACTTATAATAATTAACCTACGCATATAACCTTTAGTGTCTAATTCACAGAATTATGTCTAAGTGATGTTAAGAAAAATTGTTAGTTTAATATTGTAGGCAGTGCTGCTATCTAGTAACGATAGTAAGCATTTATAATTAATTTTTTCTTAGTA
>CABFOV010001282.1:101446-125625 GCA_902141375.1 Timema poppense
GGCGAGCGAGCGAGCGCGTAATTAGCAGACCCTAGTTCATTAGAGAAGATGTCTCTGTCAAAGACACTTGGTACATCTCTGCTCCTCGAAAATTCTTACAACAAATATTTTTAATGTACTGAAGTGTTTTAAAATCAGATTAGCCGCACCAGTGGCGGAATGGTACATTGCACTCCATAGCTTTTGACTGGAAGGTAAAGGTTCGAAGGCTCAGTGAACTGAAGGTGATTCTTAAAACTTATTTATTGTTGTGGTTTTTTCATACTCTCCAAACTAAGGGTGATTATTATTTGTAAAGGCCTACTTTGATTATAATATTGAAGTATTTTAACATATCGGGCTTACATATATTTATGGTCTTACCAATTAAATTAGGCCATTAATAGCAAGTGTGTTAAAGCTATCACTGATAGAAAAAAGTCAAATATCATGTCAAAATGAGAAGTTTCCCAGCACTCAATGAACCAACATAGAATAATATTGCCTAGCGCCTGTAAACTAGACTGTACCGGGTCGAGCGGGCACGCTTGAAAAATAGATACAATTCTATCTTTCAAGCGCGCACGCTCAGTCGCTCCAGTGTGGCCACCTCCCATTACAACCAATGTGTTCTATTTTATATTTTAGTCGCTCGCGCGCTCAGTCTGGCCGCCCCCTAAGGTCGATTATTGTGTAGCAATGGGGACTATTTATTGAAAATGAACCTAATAGAAATGAAGACCTGTATAGAGATAGCCTGGAAACATTCATAATCATAACGTCGATTTTCCTCAGCACTTCTGGCAAGGGTGGGGTAAGAGAATGAATCGGCCAGCTCTCGTCAAGTCAGTTATGTTTTCATTCAAATGTTTTTCTCATTCGAATGATTTTGAAAGAATTGAATGAATCGATTCTACTCACCCAATTCTGCCCATCACTAGAACACACTGAGGATAACACGCAGGCACCAGGAACTTGGTCTGCATTCACTTCACTAAGTGGACATAGTAAACCTCCTACAAATGTAAGCTTGGCATCACCATTGTTGCAGATACCACAACAAACTTTGAAGCATTATTCACTTTCTGATCCAATCACATAGCAGTAAGTCATCGGATTACTAATGCAATCCTCAGCAAACCATTCTCAACCCTCCTCCTCTTTTGAGTTTGGTTGTTTTGCTCAAGATGGTGGAAAAGTTGTTCCAGTTAAATGCAACTAGCAGTACCTAAAGCTGTCTTAATGCAGATCAAATGTCACTGCAAGGAATGTTGCATAACTGCAGCATGCAGTCGGCTCAAGAAAAATATGTTATGCACTGAATTATGTAGGTTTTCAAACAGCAGGAACCCAGTGAAGACAGTGACGATGAGGATACTCTTAACAGCAGACAAAGCTATATATGTATTTATGTTATTTCTTGTACATTTTTATTAACGGCAATAATCATAGTAAGTTTAATTTTTTAAATGTACTCAAAATCGCTGTTTCTAAAGAAAACAATTTTTTTTAAATTAAGTGACATACATTCTGTAAGCCAACAAATACAGCAATAAATATATATATTGTTTATTATGCATATATATTTTAAGCTTTGTTAAAATTTGTAATCTTGAAAAATTAAAATTGATGTCAAAAACATATATACATTACATTGTAGTTAAAAGTAAGCATTTTATAAATTAAGATTAATTTTATTACACAAATTGAAAGTAATGTTTTTGCGCTCGACTAAAAATATTCTACAAAGGTAAATTTTTGTATCATGATTTTCAGAGAACAGCTAGAGTTATCTAAAATTATTTAGTCACTTTTTTATTCAAAAATCTGGGATTTAACATTTGTTTTAAATATTGTTTTTATAAAACTTACCATCTAAGAAAGAGAGCGAAAAAAACTTTTTGGCCATTTTTTAAACCACCCACAAACACCCCCACCCCCACCCACCCACTCACTCACTCACCAAACCTATAGGGACTTAAATTTGGCACGGGTGTTCCTTACAAGCTATTTAGGAAAATTAAAGATGTTTCATTCCTATGTTTTGTGATTAAGGGGGTGAAATTGGGGTAACTACCTTGATCAACAATATTGCTTTATAAACTCTTTTTAAGCATTTAGAAGGTCCGACAAGTTATTTCTAATAATGCCTTTGAAAAATCATAGCAATTATTTTTAACCCCGTAGATGCTTCTAAGAGGCGGAAAAATATGAATATAGACAATTAATTAAATTTTTAAATACATTTTAATATACAACTCCAAGAGATGGTAGATATCTCAAGTTTATATTTGGCTGAATTTTGTGGTGTTTCTAGTGTCTATGTGAGTGAGAGGGCTCGGCCTGGGGCGATGTGTTGTGGTGGGGAGTGGCGGAAGGGGGGTAGACCTGTCCAACCACGCTCAGCTGATAACACCCCAGGCAGTAGACAAGGAGGCCTGCCGAAAATAAAACTCCCCATGAGAAACAATCCATGGTCACTTCCTCGCAGTGTTTCTTGAATAGCGCTAAGAACCATGCCATTAAGCTTCAAACAAAAATTCCTCATTTTCATCCAAAAATAAATAACACAATATTCCGTGTATAAAACGGGGGTTCAGCTAGTAATATATAATTACTAAAGTCTACTTTTATAGTGTATTGTATTTAATTGCAAATTACTGAATCATTTTAAAATAATTTGAAATGCACTGTGTGTGCTCACTTAATAAAATCTTATAAGGAGATGTTAAAGTATTTAAAACATTACATCATTATTAATAAATTTAGATTTATTAGTGCTCAATTTTATCCTGCTACAGTACCAATTACCCACATTGATGGTTGCATGGTTGAAAGCGTCACCCTCTTGTTAAACTGGATTGCCAGTGATGGGGAGATTGAGGCTCTAATCTTGCTTAGGTGAACTGAGAGTGTTTTTTCCTAAATAATTCCCCACTCTCCCTCCATGTAAATTAAGTTACATTTATTTTTATACTATACATCATTCTTAATCTTCATCCAAATGGCTTCCAGGAGGCAGAAAAATAAACAAGATCAATAATTACTATACAGTAAAACCTGGATAATTTGAAGATGAAGGCACCACTAGAAAAATTTGGGCCATCCAAAAATTCAAATTTGTCAAGTTTTTATTTGGACTAGAAAAATAACTTCAAACATCAATTCAGTGAAGTAAAATACAGAAGTCTACATATATAATTTTATTCTTAGATTTTCCATAGCAAACAATATATACAGTACAGAATACTGTATTTACATTTTATTTTATTTTAAATCTAGAAATTTTTGATTTTTTGTTGTAGTTAATATTATGAGTTGTAAACTCTTCTAGTTTATTCAGCGCCTGGATAATTAGAGAGGCTTACATTATGTTATCCCTCAATAAACCGTCTCAGCTCTTTGATGTGGTCCAAGGCCTGTGTAGATGTTAGGATCGACTTCTCTTGAAGTTCCGTGTTCCCCATCTTCATCTGAAGATGCAATGTCATTTCTATTGTTCATAGCATCTGCCAGTTCACCGCAAATGGCTAAGTTATCATCCAAACCCACATATTTAACACCTGCATCATGTCTAACATCTTCCGAGTTGTCCACAGCGAGTACAATCTACTCAACACCTTAATTTTGCTCTTCACCATCGTTGTGGTAGAAACCTTCTTTACGATTGCAGTTGGCAGTATTTTGTGTCACTTGGTCCCACGCACTGTTACACATTCAGGCAGATTGGAAAATGTTGATTTTAACCCTGCCATTCTAACCAATTTAAGCACCTGAGAGAATGTTCTGGAGCCCAAGGCGTCACTAGAAGTACTTGAAGGTTTTAATTATTCCTTGATCCATTGGTTAGACTACTGACATATTTGGGGAGGGGGGAGAAGGGGGAGGGAACACAATCGTTACATTTTCCATTAGAGTAATGGTGTTGAGTGTGGTGCAAATGTCAACAAACAATACAAATGTTAATTTTTTTTTTTGCAACTTTTAGTACCCCTACATGCAGAGAGCCTTCAATTCATGCAGCAACAATCGAGTAATAAACGAGTAGCCTACATGAGAGTTCAGGCTTTTTTTTTTGTCATCTTTGAGGTAATTTTACCTCAAACTAAACAAAATAAGTTTTAATTTATACGTTCGAATTATCCAAGTTCGACTGTATATGGTTTCTTGGAGGCACAAGAATTGAATTCACTTGAGAGCATTGGAAATGTACGTATGCAAACAAGCTTCCTCACATGCACACATGCACATTACCTGTACAGTAATGAGAATATACATGTAACTGTAGGGTTATACAAAGAGGTTAAAATAATATAAATGAACCACTCAAATCATATTACACTCAATAATCATCTTCCATTTATTAAAAAATATGCAATGTATGTCCAACAAACTATGTAAAGTACTACTACTACTTTTATTTTAATTTAGTTCCATACAAAAAGATATTTTTTATGTGACCCCATCTTCAAATTTTGCATAAAAATAAATAGATTAGGAGTTTCCATTTAACAATTGATATTTTACAATTTTGTACATACAAATAATGGCGAATTTTAATATTTTGAGACCTAAATGTTCAAATATATTATTTAAATAAACACTTCAATTTAATACTCCACTTTACTGCAATGAGTATTTGCAGTTTTGGAGTATTAACAGTAGGAATTTATTGATCTTTATCACAAAATTATCTGATTTTATTTAAAAATACATTTATACTAAATTATTATTTCACATGTTACAGACTTTTGTTACATTAAGTAAACCTAATAAAATTAAAATATTCTACTACAAAAGATCTATACTATTTGCAGCAAAATAAACTAAACATCTGAAAGTGAACCACAATTTAGTTGAAATACTGATGTGTGAAACAGAGACATCTCAATGAAAATTTTTCTATGAATTAGTAGTAGATGGAAAAAATAGTTTGGAAGTTGAAAGTAGATCAAAGCATGTTATCAAAAATTAATATATTATGACAAGACATTGTTTTAATGATCAAGTGTTATAGATAATGCTAGCCAGGACATACAGTGCTAATGGGAGAATCTAGAACAGTGTTCAGAGTATTGAATGGCAAATCAAATGGGAAGACCTAGAGGCAGATGGGAGGAAACATTATATGGAGCTGAAAGAAATAAGGTGTAATGAAAGGATTGTATAGAGCTAACTCAAGATAAGAATTGGTGGTGTACTTTAGTAAGTGCGGAAATGAACAATACCCTAGAGTAAGTAACTATGACAAAATGAATTGTATACAATATTACTAATTTGATCTGCCTTAATCATTCTTTAAAGGTAAATATTTATGGGTTGATGCTTGTGTTCTACTTGCAGGATCTTAAATAATACATATTTTCGATTTTTTTTAGTATAATTTTAAGTTGTTATACAAGATATAATGCTAGCAGTTTTTTTATTTTAACAAACTGAGTGCCTACCGAATTATGGCCTTTTATTTTATTAACAGCCAAACATTAAGGCATGAAATTTAAACTAAAAAATATAACAATTCTGGTGTTTCATTATTTTATTTGAAATTAAAGTATTAGTTGTTAAATTTTCAATCAATATAAATAGATTTTACTTAGAAAATACTTATTCGGCACCCTTATGAGCAATTTTAAACAACAGATTAGTATTTAGAAATTTAATTTTTACATACTATAGAAGGACAAGAAATAACTTAAAATGTACAAAACTTTTTTTTAATTGGCAGATTTTATATTTTAAATAAAAAAATCATTAATGATGGTGTAATGAGTGGTATATTAAAACTTTCTGGTCTATGATCGGATTTATCATAGACATGCTTCCATTGCAATTCTTACATAAGTTACAATCCTAAAATCACATTCATTTGAAAATGAAAATAATATATATGCCTAGTGATACAAACAAAATTTTGCATTTTTAAAGTAAGCTTGAAAGCTCATTTATTGGGATTCATAGATTGTACTCATTTAAAGTATACTTTTACTGTAGCAAGGTTAAATGAAATTGAAAATAGTTAATCATAAATACACAACATAGTGGTATTTACTTGTGTACTATTTTATTTATGATTAAATTATAGTAGTTCAAATATCTTGTCATGACTCAACTTGAAATATATATAGTCTTTGTTAGATTAATTTCTTTGCATTTTTTCTTAATGTCTGCAATTTGATTTTTTTTTTAAATTAAGATGCGAGATTAATGAACTCAATATTTTTAAATCAAGTACTCAGCAATCAAAGGATTAATATGTTTGTTGAGGTTTGGTTTTATTAATGTGTTTTGATAACAAACCAATATAAGCAAGTTTGTCCAATTTATTGTATTACAAAAATATCAAACCATTGTGAGTGAGGGAGAATGTGAGTTATTCCATTAAAATAATCATGTCTACTGTACCCCTTGCACCTGTAGTAGATATTATATAAGACCAATTTAATTCAAAAAATTGTTTCTCATTTTTGTTAATACAGTGTCATGCCAGATCTTACTATCAGCATTCAATTATATAGTCTATAGATGTTAGCTTTAATATATATACTGATATATTTTAATTAATATATTCTAATTGTTACTATATCAAAATAATATATTATTTTTAAATTATTTAAAAATATTTTTATTTTATAGTTGTTTAGTAAGATTAACTCCAATTCCTAAGAAATGTTTAGTGGTAATTATTTTCTGTCATGGCATATTATATCTTTGATTTTAATGTAGTGATCAAAGCCTTTCTTGTTCCTACATATTGTTACAGAATGTGTTATATTTTCCATTATTATATAAATAAATCTTTTTAAAAGCTATGGTATTTGAATTTAATTGCAATAATCAAATTTAAATTGAATTAAGAGCAATAATACCTGTAGGATACATAGAGTTTAAATACCAATGATAGTATATGGCCAGAATGGGTAGTAAGACGCGGTACTAAAAAAAATTGTCATTGTTAAAGTAAAATTTCCTAATAAATTATATATAGAATACTCAAAAGAAGAAAATTTCATAGCCTAAAAACTTTACATAGAGAATGCTCAGAAGAAGAGAGAGTCATAGGTGAAGTAATTTAAGCACAATATTGAAATTCTACATGATGTCCATAGTCCATTTTGGAACCTCTAGTATCATAAACAGTTGAGAGTGCTTTTTATTAAGATAAAAATAAAAATAAAAATTTAAAAACATCTTATCTTCCTAGTATTATTTTTCATACTGCATCTTAGTATTCAATTGGGCTGTTCACATATTTGTACCATTAGAGTAGGGATGAGCTATGGTGGGTAGTCAATTATTAAAATCACCCTTGGTGTACATGAATGGGATTTGAACCTTTATTTACAAGCTTTTTATTTAATGTTACATGAGAATCATCATGTCTCTTCAATAATTTCAATTTACTCAATATGGTGTAGTACACAGTAGCTAGTCAACTCGACTCAGTTGATAGATTGATCATCTGCCAACTCTCTGATAATAAATGAACTTACACTGCATTAGCATTTAATATCTCAATTCATTAAAATTTGCGTATAACCTAGAAGGGTAGTAGGGTGTGGTGCTAAAAAAAAGATGAACAAATATTAAAATTGGATTAACTTATCCAATTCAATTTATGACCTCACATCAAATTGAAACAGATTAATTATTAAAGAAGAGATTCATTCATTGTGAGGAACTGGTGGTCTAGGGGTAAGATGTCAGACTTCTGTGTTAGGCGTTCGGGGTTCAAATCTAGGTCCCGGCACAAATTTATCTGGTTACCAAACTCTTAATTCATCTCTAGCAAAGTGTGTGCTTTAACGCTTTGTAAATGTGTGGAATGCCAGGCTCCCCCCACCATGCTTCAGAACCCATGCTAAGTTATAGGTCCCCTATGCTTTCCTCTATCATCATTGTCATGTATCACCCTATCATCTGTGATTTTTTTTCTTTTCTCTCTTTTATACTTCCTTATACATTTGTCCTGACATCTTATTCTACTATGAATCAAAATCTTTTTGCTCCATTCATTTTACAATCTTCATTCTATATATTTAATTTTAAAATTTTAACTTATAAACTATCCGGAATTCAAACCTATATCTACTACTAAACTACTTGTCCTATTATTGCCTAAATTATCAGTTTGCCTCAACCTGTGCTAGTTGGTCCACCCTGGATATTTTAACTGCCCTGGGCATCTGGGAATAATGAAATTCGCCTTAATGGTGTCCCCGCCTCAGAAATGAATTCCTCCATTTGCCGGGAAAGCAGAGGTAAGATAAGGTCAAATGGCCAAGATCTAGAGCATTATCCCCCTACCCCTCCTGCCACACATTTGTTCATTGTTTTTTAATGTAAAGCTTAAAATTGTTCAAACACATTTTAGCCTTATAAAAACCTGTATATATTTAAATTTTTATAATATCATTAAACGAAATATAACAAAATATAATGACCACATTTTGTAATGCAATAATGAATATTAAATTTGCTAGTTTTGTAAGTAGGTGAGAGTTTATCTTGATTTAATTAATTGCAACCAATAATTGAGATTTCAATTCCTTTATCCTTTATGGAGAGAGACTCTGGAACATCAACTAGGTGAGGGAGGGGGTAAACACAACACCTACTCTTTTCATTATAGTACGCTCGAAGTCCTCTTATTATTTCGAGAAATTAATGTTCAGAAAGTATCATACAGCCACAAAAATAAAATTATCCATCAATTACACATGCCAATATCATCCAAGAAATCATGCTACAAAACAGCTGTTAGGTGAAGTGGCTGATAAGTGTGCCTTCCCTTCTCCTTACTTCCCTTAAGAGTGTGTTTCGAAACACATTACAAATTTGTACACTCCATTTTCCATTTAAACATGAACTTTTCTTTGTTTTATTACAATGAACAACCTACATAATGAGGCAATATTAGCCTTCTTATATAATACTAGAATTGTGGTACACTAATTCCTTAATAAATGGGTGTTATGATCTGAGTGATATCATTAAAATATGACAACAATGCATGTTTGACTTTTCTAGAATTTCATTAAATGTATCTATTCAGTTATTTTAGTTGAAGGAATGATAAAAGGATATAAGGATTAATTTAATACCTTGTAGTGTTATAGATTTGCTTCTAATATGGTGACCTGGTGGTCTAGGGGTAAGGTGTCAGTCAGACTTCTGTGTTGGAATTCTGGGGTTCAATCCTCGGTCCCGGCACAGATTGATCTGATTGCCAAACCCTTCCTTCACCTCAGACAAGACGTGTATTAATCACATCTTGTGAATGTGGGGAATGCCAGGCCTCCACCGTGGTTCGGAACCCACATTAAACTGAAGGTCCTCCATTTCATCTTACAATCACCCTACCATTACACATTAGCGTAAGTGTGTACAATTTGAACAGGTAATAAGACACAGTGCTAATAATAATAATAATAATTCTTCTAATAAACTAATGATTTGTATAGTTTTATTTAATTATTTTTCAAACATGTGTTTATATTTTTTATTTTCATTATGTACATGGACAAGGGTGTTAGAATAAATATTTTTTTTAAATTTTAAATTTACTGCTCTTTAATAAATTAGTTAAAACTTTTATACAAATAATTTTGCATAAAATGTTGTTATTAAAAAAAGTGTTTTTAGTGTACTTAATTGCAATGTTATTGGGATTTAATATACAATAAGGCGAGTGAGTAATTAACAACATCTAACATTTATTAGATATACTCTTAAATGATCAAACAAAATGTTACATGGAAGTACAGGCATAAAATCTTCTATAAAAACTGTGTAAGTGTAAGGAGTGCCAAATGAATGACTACAGTGAGACAATATTACTTCTTTAAAAACTGTGCTGTACTGTATTGCTTTCAAAGTTAAATTTTTCTTACACAAATAAAAATTAAATTCTTCACTTAAATATTGTAAATTAATTATGTCTATTGTCTTGATTTTTTTACTAAAATATTGAAGCAAAAGCTGTGACATTGATTTATTTTTACAATTAAAAAAAAATCACACTCAAATTGAAAGTTTAATATTGACCAAAAATCAATTCTTGTTAAAATGGGTGTTTCAAATATTATTTAGAATATTATAATTTGATTTTATCTTTATCTCCTTTTAGTGATTTTAAAATGTATAATTTAATAAATAAACTTTCTTTAATTGCTTTGAATAAAATATGTGAATTTGTTTACATAGATATTATACATCTTCTTAGTAGGTTATCTTTGTTTATGTTGTCAATAAAAAATATTTAGTATAAAAAATAACTCAATTTTAAGGTTCAGTAAAATTCCTTCCTCAAAATGAATTTAAAATTTTTAAACAAAACTTTATTTTTCTAACCTGGAATTAGCCTAGTTTAAATTTGTAATAACCCATTACCCCAGTAAGGAATTTTAAAGTTAGATGACATGAGAATATTGGGGCATGTTTATTTATTATCTTTAAGAGCAGAGTTATTAACAACATTCAAAGAAGGTTTGGATGAGAAGGATGGATAAGGGAAAGTGCACCAGCAATTTGATAGAAAAAGTATTAAAAAAACTTCAAAAATTCAATATGAAAAAACAGAATCAGTGCATAATCATACTAAGTCTAATCCCAATCTTCCAAATCATAGTCAGATGTCGTGATTTCTTCCCAAAAATGTAAGAATGTTAAATGTCTGTTAATCCTTGCTCCTGTAAATTTTGATCATTTCAAAGTTTGGAGTAAAAATAAACAACAACGAAAAAGATATAATAAAAGAGTGGAGAAATGATGATGTTAACCTTTACCTGTAGAGCTATTGTCCAAACAACTTTATAAAACTGTACCTGTGATATGTTCTCGCCCACTTGGGCCCTATTTGACCAATCATACATACACTCTGCTCTACATGCTTCACACGAGAATGTATTCCCCTCAAAACCTGACCAATGTGTGTTCTACTGATGGGTGTGAACAATTCACAGGTACAGTCTAAACCAATGCTGCTTACCCTGGCAACCCTTCACGACACACCACCCGTATTGCCGAGGGATGAAAAAAAGGTATATTATAAGTAATTTTTATAAATATTACTAATATTATTAAATTACATATAAATGTTAAGTCCCAAGTAGACTGAAGCTGAGTGCTGAAATATAATCCAAATAAGAATAAAGTACAAACAAAATTAATATTTACTATTTCCATTGTTGTACATTTTGTAAACTTTGTTATTAAATTTATGTTAAATATTTTGGTTTTCCTTATTATCTAACGCAAAAAGAAACCTTAAGATTATTTCCCCCAATAAACCATGATGACTCCTTTCAAAAGGATTCCAAGCATACCCAGTTTTATTTTGTCAGCCTCATTTAATTCAATGACTAAAGCTCCTGCCAATGGAAATTAAAATATTTAAAAAAAAATATGCCATTTGATATCCAGGAGGGTGACATTTGAATAGAATCCATTATTAAAATTTATACATGCTCTTAATGATGACGAATATTAAATAATATAATTTATTCATTCATATATATTTTTCACTATGGTAAAATTTTATGAATATATTATAAGGTGTTGAAATTGAATTTGTAAACATAAATATTTATGTTAAGTTGATTAATAACTTTAACTAATTAAACATAAAATTCAAACAGTAAATTAATTTAGAGATACCAATTAAAGAAACCAAGAGAAAACCCTGTTCTATTTTTTTTCACATCTAGTACTAAATAAGATAACATTTTTCTTTAATACTTTAATGCATTTGCTAAATGTAAAAAATGCTGTGTAAATGAGAGGTATGGTAAATTCACTGTTAAAGATGAACATTTTCTTACAAACTGGTATACATAAGCATTAAACATCACTATGCAAAGTAAAGCAAACCTGTATAATGAAGTTAACATGCATAAGTTAAACATGATCTATCAAAATAAAGTAAATCCATGATATTAATATAGCTATAATGAAGTTAAAAGAAAGTGTGATCTCATGCTGCAATGATTATTAAACCTTACTTTAATTATAAGAAAATCTATTTGCCCAATTCATTAAGAAAATATAACTACTTCTAATGTTTATATTTAGAAAAGAGTAAAGAAAAACGATGGCAGTGAGTACTTCTTTAGTACAAGTTACACCTGTTTTTATAATATTTGTTTGCAAATTGATGCATTCCCTGTTTACCAATGAATACCTACCAATACTATGAATGTATTATCCTTAAGCAGCTTATACTCCCAAACTTGCTAATTTGGAGCTCATAATGGCTTCACAAGCTCATTAAATTTATAATACTAAGAATAAAGTTCAAGAGCCCTTTTTATAAGCAGTAATACTTTAAGATAGCTCAAATTTAAACTAGGTTCCCTATTAGTTTTTATAACAATTTAGTATATATTATAATGTCATAATACAAACTCTAGAAGTTGTAGTTGCAATTATATAAAATTTATTTGTATCATCACTTTAATCAATGTGGTAATTAATTTGCATAATATTTTAATGTTTACCTTTTTTATATTATTATTATTATTATTTAGCACCACGTCTTACTATCCGTTCGGGTTATACGCTTTAAGTACTAATTACGCTAATGGATTAGGAAGTAATAAGGTTGAATTAGAGGAAGTGAACCCGCATTTGCGTAGAGGAAGAGTGGAAAACCATTTAGGAAAAGAAAAACAGTTCACCTGACCAAGATTCGAACCTCGGTCTCCTCGTACTCAGCAGTCGAGCTCAACACGACTAGTGCGTTAGCCAACTACGCTACCGAGGCGGGTACCTTTTTTATAACTAAACTACTACCTACCAATGTCAAAAGCCAAGTAAATCTTGGGATATCTTTCTTTAGCTGAACTAAACTGAATGGATGCTAAACGAATAGGCACAGATTAAATCTCATTACTTAGGTTCACTTGGGATTGAGTATATTACCAGAAAACAGAGCTTTAAAGATCAGTACAAAAATACATATACATTTATGTAAAATTTATTATTCCCTATGATCACTATTCTAATTCAAAAGGTGACAGCTACAAGTCATTAGTTTGTTCATATTTACTTTTACAGTAATTAATTTTTAGAAAACATAATTGGCATTAAGCAGTTAATATTATTAAAAACATAATTATAGTTAATAAAAAAAACTTGTGTACAAAATTATAAATAGCTAGATTTCAGAGTAAAAATTAACCTGTGAACTAGTGGGACCAAATAAACATATTTGTTTACAAAACAATGATTTGAAAACATTTATTTAGATGTCCAACACATGTACATTTTTTATATAGGTAGTCTATTTTTCATGCTTAATATATATATATATTTATTTATTTAATCAAATATAATATAAATTGGAGTTCAATGAAACTTTATTGTAAGCTGAAATGTGGGCTGTTGAAAGAAGTGCACGCATCAAAACATTCCAGTGTAAGTTAATCCAAATGCCCACAAAAATAATGAGCTGCTCAAAATTATTGAGATGGTGCAAAATTTGACCAAAATTTAAATGTAGAATTCATCTGAATTAGTCAAAGTTTACATTTTTTTCCTAAGAAAGAATACATATTTTGACAATATTATGCTTTTTGATATTACAAAAACTTAACAAAATCAGAGAATTATATAAAAAAAAACCATACAAACACATTAGAGTCATTTAGAAGAAATCAATGTTTTGTTATTAATAAACAAACAAATAAATAGAATGCGCATAATGTTGAAAGTATATATAACATTGAACATACTACTATTAAAACAAAAACATTTCTGTGAATAATACATTTTTAAAGGTGTTCAAGTTAGTTTTGAAATACATTCAAACTTGGTTATAGCAACCTAGGTTATAGTGACACCTTTGCTATAGTGTCTAATATTGAATGGTACTAATTAACTCTTCATGAAAATGATTTCCAGGCCTCTTTTGCAAAGCCATATTGGGACAAACCAAACCACTTACTTGCATGGACAGTGAAACATTAAAGTGGGAGCGTAAAAGGTAAGGGGAGAAGTTCTAAAAGACATTGTGAAATAAAAATATGGTTGAGCTACTAGAAGTTGTTTGTTACATGGCAGGAAGTGCAAGGTCCTTGAGAGGGGTATGAATGTCAAGACTTTTTCCTATCTTTTGTGTCCATGATCCTTTTGAAACAATATCAAGTTATTGAGTATTTTAATTTGTCAACCTTTTAACTTTTAAATATCCTCAGATTGCAAATTAAAATGAAAGTATTAATCAATAAGGTTAAAATTAATGCTATAAAAAATTGAAAATGGAAAGAATAAAGCTGACATGAACCGAGAATTTAGTTCAGTTAGTTTAAAAACCAAAGTATATGGTAAAAAAGGAACAAGATTGTAGTGCTTTTGAAATATAAAAAAATGATCAAATACTAAAAAAATATTGAAGTCAGAGTGAATTAGTATGAATGAAGCACTATTAAAGTGGTTCAAACAAATTAAAGTTAAAATGTACCAGTGAGATGTTGTCTACTCATGACCAAGGCAATGAACTTGTAAAACTCTCAAATCTTAAAGACTTATTGTGTACAACTGGTTAATAAGTAGATTTAAGTTGTGACACAACATTTCTTGTGGAAAAGTGAGAGTCCAAGCAAAGGCAGTGAACGTTGAGACAACAGCAGAATGGCTTAATAAGGTTTGTGGAAATTGCACGAAGGCGACAGTGACATTTATTAACGTTGATAAAAAACAGTATTTTCTTCAAGTAAGTTGTAGACAAAACATTGAAATATAAAAAAGAGAGAGAGATGTTCTGGTGGAAAGCTATATAAAGCCCGAACCATTGTTTTAACATGTGATAGTGAAAAAACAACAACAAAAAATTGTTTGTTATTGGGAAAAAAAAAAATCCTATATATTTCAGGAATGTAAAATCAATGTCAGTTCGGTGCAGATTTAATAAAAATTGCGGGTGACCTTTGATCCTTTTAAAACTAAAATGCGACTTAGGACTGACAGTTGTGACTGCAAAGTAGGAAATATATGTTACTTGTAGATAACTGTCTTACGCATCCTTAGCTTGACAGCGTGCAAAACATTAATATTGTGTTTCTCCCAGCAAACACCAAATGCATATTACTTACAACCTATGACCAAGGCATGATTCGAAGTATTAAATGTCATTTCTCCACAATGATATTGTTGAGAATTATTAATGTATGGACAAGAAGCAAGATTATAGATTATCTTTGCTACATACATTTAAGTGTATCAACAAGGTTTGGTGGTGTGTCACTGAGAAAACCATCCAAAATTGTTTGTGTCATTTTGGAATTACAACAGTGGGCTAAGTAGTTGCTGAAACAAGAGGGAATGTGTACAATCGAGAAAATGTTACTACTTCTGCTAATGACAATGATGACTTGTATATGTCTGAATGGGTGTACAAAGTTGATCATGATATTCCGGCAATGTACCATCTAGAATCATATGTATGTATAGAAAATGAAGTTTTTACAACCAAAAAACATTGGAGGCTATCACCATGGGAGTAAAGAAGGGGAGAAAAAATTAGCCAGAAGAAGAAGACGAAAAATATGTGATCCATAAATTGAAGGGGCAGTTCCTACTTTAAGTTAGAACCTTGAAGTCATTAGGACTGTGTATAAGAAAACATAAAAAGTATTTTTGAAATTGGGAAAATCTATGATGATTTAGAAAAATACTATTTGAAAAAAAAAAGAGAAGAAAGAAAATAACAGATTACTTAATTTACTTTTTTTAAGATTGTAGTTTTTTTAACATGCATCTTTCAGAATCAGTTAGTTTAATCAATGTAATTTCTATAAACATCTTTAAGGTTATCATTAAATAAAAGATTTAGTCTACATTAAGATTATATGATAGTACTGTCCAAAATTATGCTATGGTTTCTTTAAATACGATTTAAACCCTTCTTTGGCCAGTATAACACTTGTTTTTAACGACATGTTTCTCAGGTCCCTTGGATGAAATAACCGAGTTTGGCTGTATATGTACAGTCACACTTTATATTATTTGAATTAATGCATGTGTAAAACTTGTTATGAAACTAAAAATTTTAGGGGAGATTTTATATTCATTGTTAGAACAACTTTAGCAAATTGATTAAAGTTAATTTCAATAAAGCTTTAATTAATATGAAATTATTTATTATGATATATTAAAATTTTACAAAATATCTCCAACA
This sequence comes from Timema poppense, assembly GCA_902141375.1. NCBI lineage: Eukaryota > Metazoa > Arthropoda > Insecta > Phasmatodea > Timematidae > Timema > Timema poppense. Next base: position 117,600 of record CABFOV010001282.1, read on the forward strand.
ATTTATATTTATAAACAAAAATACTGCCAACATAAAAAGCACAAGTGGCTTCTCAACAAAAAACGGAATTTTTAAAACAATTCAAACTGGCATCTTAACATTTGTTGCTAGCTACCATTCATTCTTGATTTAAATAAAAGGAATCTATCTGAATACTTTCTGTAAGATTAAGTAACAGTTTTTGATATTGTTGTGGACACATTTTATCTAAACAAAGTTACTTCAAGTATTTGTGACTTACAATTAAGTATATTGGTACAGTTAAAATTCATTTTAACCCTTTAAAAAATATTTTGTATTACAAAGTTGTGAACTAATAGTTTAAGATCTTCTTTGGTGACTGCACTAAGTGTGGTGTCACTCTCATTTTAGGCTAGCCTGCTGATAATAGGAAGATCAGTTTGGAATCCCAGTCAGGTGTATTGAGAGGGTTTTTACAAAATGGTTTTCCACTCTCCCTCCATGCAAATGCAAGTACACCTACTCTAAATTAAACCTAAACTCATTCCTAGCACATTAGTGTTATTAGTACATTAGCATATAAACTGAACCGTTAGTAAGACAGAGTGATAAAACAAATAGTTAAAGGTGTAGACTAATAAATATAAAACTGTAAGAATAATATTAAAATAATTAATATAAATAATTAGTTTGTCAAAAGTGTTGTTACATAGGCCACTGAGAAATATAGATCATCTACGTAAACGTATTTTTTGTAATTATGTCAGTCTGAATATCCGTCATTTTTAAAGAGTGAAGATAAATGGGTTGTACCAAGCACATAACTTTGTGACATAATCATTGCCACAAGGTACAATGAAAAGTTCAAATTATTTATAAGAGTGTAAATAAGATATTATTTATTGTGATAAAATGAGAAACAAATAAGAAAGCTCATCAATTTTTAAAGAAATATGACAAAGTCTAAAATGCTGGCGTTATAAGTAGATTAAAATTGAGTTTTAGAAGAAAGCTGTTATTTGTCTAGTACCATGCTTTATTATCAAATATTTTTTAAAACAAAAGTGTGTAAATACTGCAGTTATGTGTAAAGCATGATTGTTTTTAGGTGGGTGCGTATGTTTGTGTATATATGTTGGACTCAAAGCCCGAAAACGGCCAATGGGCGAATTTTTTCTCAATCCTAGGATTGGACGTTTTGAAATGACCAAAGCTCAAAGTTTTCTTCAATTTCGGGCTTTGGCCATCTCCAAAACCCTAAACCTAGGATTGTGCAATTACTAAGTTGAAAATATAGTCTTTATATTAGGTTAGGGTACGCTTCAAAAAACAAATTTGGTCAGGTGGTCTTGATAATTTAAAATGAATTTGTAATCTCCGGGTTCTGTTTGCATATCAATGAGATCCATTTGTCCTCTTGAATTCATATGGTTACTCAAAATTGGACACACACCACCTGCTCAATCTGGTCGAGAAATTAACTAAAAAGGTTTTTCAAAATGCTATGACAAGCTTTGGTCATTTAGTGATTGCACAATCCTAGGTTTGTCTGAAAGAATAATATTTATTATTTAGCACCGCGTCTTACTACCCGTTCGGCTTATACACTTTAAGTACTAAATACTCTAATGGATTAGGAATTGGGAAGGTTGAATTAGAGGAAGTGAACCCGCATGTGCGTGGAGGGAGAGTGGAAAACCATTTAGGAAAAACTACCCCCAGTTCACCCGACCGAGATTCGAACCTCGATCTCCCCATCCTCACCAGTCGAGCTCAACACGACAAGCGCGTTAGCCAACTACGCCATCGAGGCGGGTGTCTGTATGAAAACGGCTAAAGTCCAAAATTGAATAAAACTTTGAACCTTGGTCATTTTAAAACGTCCAATCATAGGATTGAGGAAATAACCATCCATTGGCAATTTTTGGGCTTTGCCCCCTACATATACATTTACTATACACACACATACCTTTAGGAAATTATTTTTAAGTAATGCAAGTTAAAGTAAAAATATGTTTTATTGGAATATTTGTGAAACAATGGAAAACATATAAGAATTAGAAAGGAGGTAATTAACTCATATAAAAGGTATTACGTTAAGTTATAATAACCCACAAAAACATTTGCATACAAAATCGGAATAAGTTATACACCACAAAATTCATTTAATACCAATAACTAAATGTTGATCCTTTGCCTGTGACTTGTCATATATTAGGATTTAATAAAAATTTTAATATAATTAGATTTTAAATTATAAATTATACTCATTAACTGTTGCTAGGAACATCTGTTTTTAAAGGCGTCTTCTTAAGCTTTCGGTAAATGGGTAAGGTCGCAAGCAATTGGAGGATATTACATAGTTTTCTTTCATTTTGTGAATACTATTTTCTCTCAAAATTGAATAACTTAAGACTGTTGGCAAAAATGAAAAAAATATATAAATGACTTGTTTTAAATATTATGACACATTTGAAAATAATAAAAATACAATGGACTCGCAAATTATTCAAGATTTTTTTTATCTGATTAGCAGATTAACCTTTCCCTTGATATTTTAATATTTAGAATAGTACAGGTGCATTGTTATTTTTGGGAATATTCTTTACTAATAGGGTGCTTAAATCGAATATATATATATATATATATATTGTTCTAGTCAGTTCTAAATCCTTATGATTTCCTCTACAAATATATATTAGGATATCTTTAAAAAATTGTGTTAAGTTTGAATGGTTTTTCATTGGTGTTTCTTTGTGATTCACCTAGAGCAAGATAAGAAACTGAATCCTGTGGAAAAACATAAATAAATGAAAATAAATCACATAATTATAATTAAAATGTAATCATTGATAAAAATGAAAAATAGGTGTAATAATTCTACTTTTTAAATTGTAACAAGTTTTTAAAGTGTCCCTGACCTCCCTTAACTCATGTTTTAGCATAATATGACACTAATGGAATGTGGTTGAGTATGCAGAGAACTTGTTAAAACTGTACTTGTAATAGATTCTCAAACACTTGGTACCAATTCTATAAATCCTGCAAAGGTTATGTTCACACCACAGTGGAATTCTTTTGCATCAATATAGGGTCATTGAATCTTATACTAAGTGGTAGGAGCAACTTACAAAAACAGTCTAAACAAACCTGTCTAAATTGACAACAAGCAAATTAAACTATTAAATTTATTTTATCTCATTCAATGACATGAACAAGATTTAAAAATCGTGTAGGATATACATTTACCAGTGGCCATGGTGCAATAGCAGAGGTTGTATAAAGGATACATTGAATCAAACTAATTTAAATGAACAAATCATAAACATTAGACTACTTAAATCACTTGTAATTTTAACAACATTATATTTGGTTTAGACTATTGATACTAGATTTAGTTTAGTTCACCAAATTGAGCTTAAATTAAATTACAAGTAACGATTAATTTATCACAATTGATTTCATTTTTCAATACATATACAAATCTAACTAATCTAATTAGTAGGTTAATATCTGTGATATAATATTTATTTCAAAATATTACGCTTTTGACAAATCAGTTAGTTTATTGGAGAATTAAACTTAAAAAAAAAAAGATAATTACTGCAAATTATTTAAATGCCCTTTCTGTAAAATGATCTGTCATTGAGGCAAAAATGTAAAGTGTGAGTAAAGTTTTCTGACATGCATGAACTATTTTTTATATAATATAAATGTAGGAAAGTAAAAATTTAATAAGTGGTTATATAATATTGTGTAGTTATCATTTAGTATGGATTTTTTGCTGGACCCAAGTATTCATTTACTGTAAATACAGATGGAAAAATTACACCTGGGCAAGGAGGTCACTTGGCTGTGTTTCTGATCACTCCTAGGTATACGACAATCTCACATGTCTATCAAAGACTCTGCCTTAAAATTGGATTGTTGAACAACGGTTGGCACAAGAGAAACTTAGGTCATTGGCAGAGATTTGGCATGCTAAGTCAAATGGCCTGTGATCTATTCCTATGGCCAGGTGTCGTTTTTCAACTATACTTATTTAAATTAAATGGTAATATGCTATACAAAATTCTGTTATTAGATCTTTACTGCATATACACAAATAAATTATAATTACTTTAATTTTGATAGCAAGCACAACATACTATGTAGGACTAGATTAATAAGTTTTAAGTTCACAAATATTAGAGACCTATGAAAATAACAGTTAATTTAAATATTTTTAGTTAAAACATTATGCTGTTAAAATAACAATTCAGTTTTGTTTCGAATGTGGGGGTAAATGAACTAACTTATTTAGCACTGATAAACGTTTACTTTAATATTTTGTCGATATTTACAGAATTTGATTAGTCTGACACCTTAGATCAGTCGGTAGTGTGTGTGCCTACTGAGCTAAGGGTCCCGGGTTCAATTGCCGGCATGGCATAAAATTTACCATTGATAAAAATAGGGTTTTACCCTTTTCCGTTGATAAATTAATGGCTGGGGACTGGATGTTGTGCCTGTCCTATTCTTAAGTTAGATTCCAAGGCATATGAAGCTACGACAGGACTAGCAAGCCAGTAGTGGAAAAATATATGACTTTAATAAAAAACTGACCCATGCCATAGGCGGCAAACAGAAAGAGATGTGGGTAAATTTAAAGGTTTTGGTTGTATTTATTAAAGATGAAAAAAAAGGTAACTTATTGGGGTTTTGTTCAAAGTTTTCTTAATTGATTTCAATAGTATTTTGTGTAATGCTAAACAATGCTAATTGTATTATAGTAAAATATGACAATATTATAGATTATACATATACTTTCAATAATGCAAAAGTACTATAGTTTGCTTCATTCACACAAGTCAAGGCCACTGCAATTTTAACAAAAGACTAAAACATATGAACACTAAAATTATTTATAAAATCCCCTCTATTAAAATGATTAATGTAAATATTTTTCAAGATAAGTAAATATTTTAAGGCTATATCTAAAAAAAATTGGTGTTGAGGGGAAGCAAAAAAACACTACCTCCAATATTTTTCAAAATTATAATGTAATTTTCTACCCAGTCTTTATGGTGTCCAATATGACTTAAGATAAATTCTTAACAATTTAGTTTAGATTTAATATTATTTATTAGAAGGGATTTTCAAAATATTTTACAAAATGTAACAATAGATAATTGACGACATTTTGTTTTGTTGAACGTAATTACTATTTATGATGAATATTTTTAGTATTCTATAACCTACTAATTATAAAGCATATTATAATAACACTAAGAACTAAAAAGTTTACATTATAAGGTTAATAAAAACTATACTTTATATAAACACAATTTTTTTGGGCATATTATGTTTTATGGCTTTAGTGATATTATTGAAAACGAAATATGTAATTACATACACATAGATACCAAAAGTGGAAAAAAAATGCAATTTCAAGTTAAATTCAATATCAAAATAGATTTTTAAAAAAATCCAATGTTTCTGTTGATTAATGTTGTCATTATGTTGAGAACTAATAAATACATGCATATGAGTTGGAAGAAAATTGTATCACGAAAGATTATAGACAAAAAGTCAGTAAAGAATACTAAATTATATCATAAAATACTAATTTAAAGTTATGCTGGCTCAAAAAATGTAATTATAAAAGAAAATTAATATTCTTTAGTTGCCATACTATTGATACCCTTGCTAACTTATCTGTCAAATGTCTATAGATATTCATAAAAGATTAATAAGCCATATTTTAATGACACAACTATCTGTTCTTAAATTTGTGAATTCTTTTAAAGTTACATGGATGAAAAAAATTTAATTTACAAAGACAATTTATTATAGTTTGCTGTGAAGAAAAGGTTAGTGAAATATTAATTTGAAGCAGTTTTTTTCTTGTATAGTGAAATTAAAATCTTAGCTAAGAAAGCTTTCAAAATAATGTAGCAATAAATGTACAGTTAAATATAAAGTTACTACCATGAATACCATGTAGCGATCATCGATAACTTTCTAATTAGTGGAATCACAAAGTGCTAGCAAAGAAAAAAAGTGTTTTATTTGAAATCTAAAGATTTATTTAAAATGTCAAGCTTCAACTATCTCTTTATCAACCAAGTACGGAATGATATATTATATAATTGTAACTAAAATATAATACAAGTTAAGGAAATATATATACTTCTAATTTTGATCAAAGTTTTAAAAATTGCAATATTTAGAATAAATGTGAATTATATATTTTCAAACAATGTTCTACAAAAATATGTATTATTTTTCAGGTGCTTCCATAAAAATTATAAATAAAGTATAAAGAAAAATCAAGTGAAAGACAGATATTATATAACATACTCGACTGTAACAATACACCACACTACTGTGCTAACAAAAATAGATCAAATACAATACTCATTTATCAATAATTACATCTTTTGGATTTAGAATTCACCATGTGAAAAGAACTATATTCTTTAAATAAATCTCTCTTTCAAAATAAAAATATTATTTGCATTTGGATTTGAAAAATTATTATGACAAAATATAAACCTTCCACCTTTGGCTTTGTTTAAATTTTAGTTTCTATAAATCAATCAAATTAATGTATTTTATTGATTGTATTAAAATGTATACATGACACAAACTTTAGATGCTTCTTCATTTTTGTTTGCAATTAGATGAATGAATGTGCCATACCTGAGAAAAAGATGAGTATTTCTGAATTCTGTGTTCTTCATTCTCAAACTGCCCGCGAAGAATCCGAGATGTGTTGGAAATGGTTCAGATTACTTAGCACCAGGTATTTTGCTGAGGATCTATGAAATAAAATTTTAATTAGCACTTCATTTTAGAGAACAGTGAATAATTGTAAATACTATTTCTTATTTATTTGTTGATAAGTGAGATCTAAAAGATATACATCCATTTAAACTTTGATGAAACCATGGTATTTCAAACTTTATATTTATATTTCTTAGTTAGATATGAGGTTCAGTTAATCAGAAACTCTCTCACCAGAAGGGTGTGCTGTGAAGCACCTCAATATTTCCCAATTATATTCAAAACCCGGGTTTAAAACTATATTAAATTATTGTTTAACTAAAAGACTTAGCCCCTCACCACTGCGGCCAGTTGATATTTGCCAATTAATCTCATACAACAGAAAAATATAAATAGCCATTATAAACACCTGTCACCATCTAATAATGACATATTTATAACTATTGTTACACAGTAAAAATGACTGATTTGTGACCGAATTTCTAGATGGACCAATAATAATTATATATGTGTGTATATATATATATAATATGAGTGTATGAACACTTTTAAAAATTGATATTGAATTATATAATTAATTTTTTATGCATATATTCTTAAAATTAACTAATTTTTTTTTTAAATGGTTGGATTAAAAAAAAAAATACAATCTTAAGTTTTGTGGGTAATTTAAAAATATAATATTTTTAGTCACGTAAACCTATTCCCTGGGCCATTAATCGGTCACTAGTTATATAAATTTAGTTTTATTATGAGATAGGGATGACAACTCCCACCATACCTAATAAAGCCGAGAGAAAGAGGAAGTTTCTCTGTAGAACCCAAGATTCAGCAGTGGGTGATAATCCTATTGTTCCCTTGACAGGACAACACTAATAGCCTTGAAACCTGTCCAGAGGACAACTTAGAATATTTCAGTTGTATTTTTTTTAGTCTTAAAAAAATCTTTGCAAGCTATAAAGTTAACCTACATCAACATTATTTCATAAAATATATCATATAAAACATTTTTTTTTTCAATTGGGATTTTTAGCATGTAATTTATGAAAACAATGATTATATCAGCACACAACTTACAAACTAGCTTTTAACTACGACATACATAACAATTTACTAAAGTTAAATTACCGACGTTACCTGGAATCAAAACCGGGGACCCTTAGCATTGTAAGCACACATGCTAAAGTGTTAGTTAAAATATAATGAGAAACGTACTGTGGCGTCGCCCTTACTCTTCCTAGAAGACTAAGGCTGGCGCACAATAAGAAAACTAACCTAAAAATAACAAGGTAGCAGG
>CABFOV010001283.1:0-36336 GCA_902141375.1 Timema poppense
TGTAATTTAAAACCGCGCTCTCTGTGGCAACTTGTTGAACTTAGGTTATGGGACTAAGGGACGGAAGGTAGCCGGAGAGGGCTAGGGACCGGTTGACATGCATACACACATACATACATACTCACTCACGCCGTTCCCTAAAGGGGTAGGCAAGAAGCTGTGCATATAAATAAAAAAATAACTTCGTACTTGATCCATCCTCCTTATCCTTACATACTCCTGGCGCTTTAACAACATCCATACACCGAGTCATACATGCTCTTTTATTCTTAAAACTCTTATTGTTTATCTTTTTTACACACCCATCTACCACATTTAGCCACGTCTTACATTGACTACCCCTTCCTTTTGATCCACACACTCTACCATCATATATTTGCTTTGTCACTCAATCCAAACTCAGCCTCTCAACAAGTCCAAATCAACGTCAGACTATTGACTAGTTACATTGTTGATTATAATTAGAAGAAAATATAACTTAGATAATTTTTGTATTTAGTACTTACTTTCTTTCATTCTCTGAGCCAAAAAGACAAAACCTGTAGTTTTGGGATGAAGAACTCTATAATATCTCTGTAGATTATGAGTAGAAGCAAAATTGTGACTCTTCTCTTGACTTCCAATATTCAGATCAGTACCTTCCGGAAATATCAATATCTATAACCAATTAAAAACATCTCAATTCTAATTTAATGTTTAATTGATCATTTACTAAAAGAATACTTGAAGATAACGTAGACCTGATTTTTTATCGGGATAGTCAGAGCCGTCTAAAGCATAATTTTTTGTCCAGCTGAACTTTCATTTTAGCACCCTTGTATATCACATAATTTTATCCCAAAAATTGTTTTATGACATTGAAAGAAAATGAATGCAAAAAATAAATAAATGTAGGCTCGTTTCTTTTCTTGATTACTGCTACTAAGATTTTTATGCAAGTTATATACAATTTAAAACATTCAAATCATACAATTTTCATTTTATTTAGTTTTGTGACATGGGTTGAGATTAAACTTTCTATTTCACCTAAAATATGTAAGAAAAATAATAATCATTACTTTTTAAAACCCCTTTAGTTATCTTTAATATTGTTAAACATAAATAGCCTGTTTAAAAATATTTAAATCGGTCAAGTTTAACTTTTTGTATTTTTGAGACATATTTTTGGATTAAAAGTAGTAATTAATCTAAAATGTATAAGATAGAATAATAATAATCATTGCATTTTTTGAAATACTTGATTTATTTATGATAGTGTATAATAATCCTTGTACACTAGACACCCGTCCATTCGAATCCTGATTGTCCAAAATTCCTGTTTATCTGGAACATCCTATTGAATAAAAAAATTGAATTAATTATAGGCCTAGTGAAACACTTAGAATATAATTACGATCCTTCAAAATAAAGTATGGTAGCAATACAGTTGATTTTTTTTTTTAAACAATTATTAGCCTTATTCTGTCTTTTTTTGTAGCAAAAACTAACTTCTTATTTCTCCATTCTGTATCATAATGTTAATTAATGTCTTATTTCCAAGAAATTTTACTGATGTCCAATTTTGTACATGCCTAGCGGCGATGGATTCCCAAAACTATGGATAATCTGTAATTTCTACAATTCAGATTGGATATGGTCCCATAAAATTCGGATAAACAAGTTTCTAGTGTACCTTCTTCAGGCCTAATGCATCTTAACCAGAAGATGCTTAAATATCTATAAATATTCACGCAGAAAGAATCTATACGTCTATTAAGATACGTATGGGATATAATTATATATATTGACTTTTGGAACACACACGCACACATATATTAAAGATCTAGATCGATTTCTAGGACACAACTATTTCGTCATCTTTTTTAATTTATGCCAGATAAACTAATATAGGCCTATGTATTATATCTTGAAGGCTGATTTGAGGTAGCCTCTTTCAAAGATATCAAATAAGATAGAACGCAAGAAGTTTAATTCAGATATGGTTTTAATTGGGAATCCAATATAAAGTAGCTTAGATTAACTTAAGAACAACAACTTTAGTGAGGAGTGACAATAACGTTTCAAATACATTGTTAGATAACAGTTTCTTTTAACAATAACTTTTGCTTGATATTAAAACACAATAAACATATAATTGATTATTTTTTGTTTTCATTAATTTAAGGTATTTAACGTACACTTTGGAACTTACTGATTATATCGGCCCGCGACTTATAAACTAACTGAAATCTAGAACAGACACAACACCCAGCCCCCTGCCGTTAATTCATCACCCACATTTCACCCATGGTAAATTTTTCGGCGATGCCAGTAATCAAACCCGGGATCCTTAGTTCAGTAGACAGATATGCCACTGACTGACATATCATTGTAAAAGTATGGATACTAAAAGTATCCAAACGACAGTAACGTTATTTTCATGGGAGATATTTAATTAAATTATAGTAATTTTTATTTAAATTAGTAGGTTTGTGCGAAGCTTCGAAAACTTTGACTTCACTTTGACTTCACTTTGAGTACTTGTTTGTTTTGACTTAGGGAGTAAAATTCCGGTTTAGGCAATTGCGAGGCTTCAAAAGAAAAGTTAAAACACACATTTATGTTTTTTTTATATTCCTCTATTATTTCCATCACAAATTTGTGTTAGTGTTAAAAATACTGAAATAATTAAATTATATTTTGTGATACTAACTTAATTTATCATTTTAAGATGAAACATATTAATTACCTTTTCAACATTGCATTTTGTAATACTAAAATTTACATAGGTTGCTATAAAATGTATAATATTTTTATCCAACCTTAAATATGTTTTAAAATATTCAAACATACGATTCGGCTTAGGGAATATCTCGATTCGACTTCTCTTCGAATTGAAAAAGTAAACTTCGCACAACCCTAAAAAACCAATACACAAATGTATTGTTTTAAATGTGTGGCTTATAATTCCATTCCTATTCATAAAAATAAAGCGTGAAATGTATTATCTTAGGAGAAATTTGAATAAATTAAAATAGATAGAAGATGAAAATCTTTGGGATAAAATCATTCATGGGAATAGTTTTGGGTAGCACGTCTCGTGGACGAAAACTAGGCTAATGGATTAAATTTTAAGATTCACTATGTATAGTGATTAATCATATCTCATTTCCAACATAATTATTATGGTTATAAACCTAGAGTACATTTGTGTTAAAAATTAAGAATTAGTTCATATCCTAAAAATATTATTCAACACTAGTTTTCAATTAACTGGTGTGATTTACCTCTCACCTGGTATGTGTGACCGATGTCTCGAAAGTAATCCAGCGTCCTACTAAGTAGAGCTTTGTCTCTTTCCCAGCGCCGGTGAATATATAAGAAACATGCCATCTGCATAACCCAGCCTGAAAATAAAAGCAACAGAGATTTATATGGGATGTAAATATTATAGTATTCACGAATTTATATAAATCAATTCTAGAACAAATACAACCGCCAAAATTACCATCAACTAACCACTTTTCTGTCTACTCTAGATTAAGTTATGTAGTGCACTTTTTAGGTTCTCTTAGTGAGATATCCGAATGGCTTCTTGAAGTGAGTAGACAAGCCCTACACCTTATGAAATTGATAATTAACACTCTTCACGGGCGTGTGTACCTTCATACAAATATTTGTGAAGTGTTCAATGTTCACCTCCCCATTTATTGTAGAACCTATATTATCGAAATGGATGTGAAGCATAACATATATTTGATTTGAACTTTTTCTGAATTTCTGATTCAAAGTGAAGGACGTATGGAACTTCCTCTTTTTCTCACTTTCTCAAACCAGGGTAACCATACCTATTGTGTTGTTTAGGATTTCAGATCAGGACAAAAAAAAACAGCAGTTGAGAAAGGACATTCTTATCAGATTTCCCCGATCACGGAGGGACAGTATTTTTTAAGGCAGAGAAAGCGACCCTGGACAATTTATTTTTAGCAAGCTAAAGCGACCAAGTGGGGTGGAGCTTCCTTTGGGGCCACGAGGGTAACAGGAGATCTCACGACATCTAACGTAGAAACACTCATGGTCAAGACATCAACCAGAATTGACGTTTGATAGGTTCGCGTAGTCGAAGAGTGTGAAGGTGGAACAGTTACTTCAACTCAATTTTCATCAGCGATAGACATTCTTATCCGCTTTGGTGGCCAAATGATATAGGACGCTACTCTCACAGTATATCAAACTGCCGATGATGGGGAGATCGAGGTCCGAATCTCGGTCGGGTGTACTGTGGGTGATTTGTCCAAAATGGTAATCCACTCTCCCTCCACCTAAATGTGGGTACACTTCCTCTAAATATAACCTTACTCATCCCTAAAATTATCAACGTAATTACATAAGCGTATAACCCGAACGGGTAGTAAGACGCAGTGCTAAAAATATATACATTCTTTAATGTTAACTCGCACCCCCGTAATTAAAGTGTCGTAACTCCAAACAGGCTAGTGTTCAGGAGAGCGAAGACAAATTTAAAATTGTAATATAAGATCAAGATTTCATTGATGAAATATATTTTATTGCTTAAAATTACACTTGAGGGAATTTGTTTGACATAATAACACTTTACGTTTAAAAATTAAAGCACAAGTTCTTAAATTACGATATTTACGGTTAAAGCCGAATCTATATTTCATATTCCCTAAATTGAAAAGTGAAATCTGTACACGGAAATTCAACCCAGGATCTTTGGCTTTATACGCCACTGCTCAAACAAGTATTCAGGAATCATCAATTATTCAGGTGTCAATTTTCAATTTAAAAATATAATATTTAGATGCGGCTACAACCGTAACTAACAAATATAATAGCTTAGCTATTTAATCCGCCATGATATGCGCACTCGTACAATTATTATCAATGTACTTTTAGCAGCATAAACCCCTCCCGATTCAAAGATGGCTGAGTTATCTGATAGCCCGTGATCTTAATTGATCATTCATATGTAGATAACGATTTACGTACGTCCATCATAGGCTCTGCCTTAAAATATGAGGGAGGAATTACCCTGACTGCGAAAATATTCCTGGATAGCTCAGTGATTAGAGCATTGGTGAGCTAAGCTAAAGTCTTAGGGACTCCTACTTCCAGAATTTATTTTTCAATTTAGACATTATAGAATTTAGACGTGGCCTTAACCATAATTATCAAATATAATAACTTGGCTATTTATTTCATTTTATTAATAGTATATTGGTGACCTGGTGGTCTAGGGGTAAGGTGTCAGACTTCTGTGCTGGCGGCCGGGGTTCAATCCTCGGTCCCGGCACAGATTTATCTGATTACCAAATCGTTCCTTCACCTCTGACAAGACATCTTGTGAATGTGGGGAATGCCAGGCCTCCACCGTGGTTCAGATTCCACGTTAAGCTGTAGGTCCTTCATTTCATCTCACAATCACCCTACCATTACACATTAGCGTAAGTGCGTATAACCCGAACGGGTAGTAAGACGCGGTGCTAATAATAATAATAATAGTATTATTTTATAGGTATTTATCTATAAAAAATAATCTGAAAATCATATGTATATACGTATGAAAAGGCAGGGTTGTAGCGAGAGGGGGTGGGGGGGCAGCAGGGGCAGCACCCCTGGGCGCCTTCAATATGTAGATTTTTTTAATATAAAATTTAAGATTGCGAAATTTATCTAAACGCGTAGTTAAAAAGAAGTATACAATTCTCCTTTAAGAATAAAGATGGGCCCCATTTCGACAGACACACACGTGGCACAGTGCACTAATTCACACGCAAATCAACCAATATAGTTATACAAATTTACAAACAATGTTAATCAAATAAATATCATCACAGTGTCACGGCAACAGGCAAATTTCACAGTTCACATTTAAACTGTTTCACGCTTCTCAGCTAAATTTGAATTACGCTGAAAACGGAAAAAACAAGAGGCAGATAACATTGTACAAATCAATCATTAGCCAAAACTGGGCTCTGTAAAGAAGGTGGATCTCTCAACCACTGCGCTACCACTGCAACAAGGTATTGAAAGTAGGCCATCTCCATCAACACTTTTATCAAATGAAAACTTTACTAAAGTAACTAAGAATGTAACTGGTAGTGTAAGTGTAGATTCAGAGAGTTCTACACCAAATATTAACTAGTCCTTTCCAACATTTACTCCTTATGAAGATATATAGGAACAGAATTTGGAAAATGAACCAACCAAAATTTAACTAAATTTTAATGATCCCACAACATGGTCCGATCTCAATGACCATGTGAGAAACTTATTAGTTGAACATGGTTTAGAACAAAATAAAACTGGTAATTTTCTTTTATCAATTAATGCAGAAAAAAGGCATTTTACGGGAAGTTGTTTCCATAAAAAAACTTTTGAACGGAGAAAGTGTAGAGTAAAATTGGTTCATTTACAGTGAGGAGAAAAAATCTATTTACTGTTTCCCCTGCGTGCTATTTGGCAAGAATTCTAATTCATGCTTGGCAAATCCTAAAGTAGGATTTTCTGACCAGAAAAAATTACACCCTCGAATTCCAGTGCATGAAAATTATGTAGAGCACCATGAATACTATGTTACTTGGAAAACCTTTGAAAAAAGGATTAACGAGGGCAGTACAATTTATACTGAACTAAAATAATTTGTGGCACATTCTCAGAATTATTGTTGATTGCATTTTGTTTTGTTTAGTCAACAACCTGGATTTTCGAGGTTCAAGTACAAATATACGTGAGACCAATAATTGTGGAATTTTTTAAAATTTTCTAGAGTTTGTTTCTCATTATGATAAACAGATAAAAGGGCATATTACCTTAGGCAAAGAAAAAAAGGAATTCCAAATTACTTTCTCCAATAATTCAAAACGAGAATCAATTTAATAGGTGACACTGTACGCCAAGAAATATTAAAATATATAAGAGAGGCAAAATATTTCTCAATTTCATTTGATTTTACACCAGATGTAGCCCATCATGAACAAATATGCCAGATTATTAGGCACTTGAAAGTTTCGGAGGATGTTTGCTCTATTGAAAAAAGTTTCATTGATTTAATAAAAACTGGTAAAACGACTGGATCTGGTTTAACTGAAGAGATTCTACAAAAGGTAGAAACTAATGAACTTGATATTCATAATTGTTGAGGCAAACATACGATAAAGGTTCAAATACGGCGGGGAAGTATTCAGGAGTCCAGGCCCGTATACAAACACTTAACAGCCATGCACGTTTTATGCCATGTGCTGCTCATTCATTGAACTTGGTTGGTGTTTACGGTGCTGGAGTGTCCCCAGAAATTATATCATTTTTAGGAACAGTACAAGAACTGCACAAATTATTTGTTTTCAGTGTCAAAAGGTTGGAAATATTATCCAACAAACTTTCTACTATTCTCAAGAGTCACTGTGATACAGGTTGGGCATCGAAATATTCTGCTGTTCGTGCACTTTATTCACAGCTTGATAAAGTCGTCGAGGCCTTAGAGGAAATTTCTAACAACCTTCAATTCCATGACTGTTTATAAGTGGTTAAAAATCTTCTTAAACAAATCCATTTTAAGTTTGTTTGTTCCTCTGTTATGTGGGACAAAATACTAAATCAGATCTCCCGCGTGAATGAACAGTTACAGCACAAAGATATGACCGTGGACCGTGCAGTTAGTCACTTTATTGGATTGGGAGATGCTTTACAAGACATTCTAGATACAAGGATTGAAGTTATAATGGATGAAGCATCAAACATCTGTGCTGCAACATCTCTTGAAATTGACTGCTTTTGAGGAGAAAAGGGCAAAGGAGAGGAAAAGACGGATTTTGGAAGAAAGCGAGGACACTGTTTTGACAGGCAAACAAAGGTTCAGTATGGACTTTCATGTTATTTTGGACAAAGTCTTAGAACAAATGGGATGGCGTTTTGAATGTTTTAGTGAAGTGTTAGATGATTTTTATTTTTTTTAACGGGCAAGTCTTTGCAATCTATGTCTGTAGATGATAAATATGATAAGGATCGAGATGCTTCTGAAATAGAGGGGGAAATAGCTAGTTTTAAGTTTCAGGCCAGTTCTTTATTTGAAAAAAAGTCAGGATTTTTCAAAGGCAACCTCTATTGAGCTATTAAATTTAATCCACAAAATGTCCATAGGAACATCTTATCCAAACTTAGTAATTGCTTTCAGATTATTTTTAACATTTCCAGTTACTAACGAGTCTGGTGAATGAGGTTTTAGTAAGCTGAAAATAATAAAAAAATACTTAAAGTCACCAAATGGTCAAAACAGGTTAACACACCTGGCAATTCTATCAATAGAAAAATGTATTGCTAGAAAACTAATTACAATGAAAAAGTAAATGATTTTGCTGCTGTTAAAGCTAGAAAGGTGTAAACTGTAAGTATAAAATAAATCTGTTAATATTTTTAAATAATTTTACTTCTACATTTTTCATAAGTAATTGAGGTGGCAATTAAATATAAACAAAAAGTATTCTTCATTCAATTCAAACTATTTACAATTTCTTTTTCTTTACTACAACACCTATTTAAGCTAATATAATCAGCACAAGCTATTGAATAAGAGTATCTATTTAAGTTAATTTTTAATAAAAAATATTAAATTATAGTAAATATTTAATGCAAAAAATATATTATTTTGTTATTATTTAATACAAATTAGCAGCTTAGTCACAATAATAATAATAATAGCAAGATTTTTGTTATACAGCTAGTGTATTACATCTGAAACAGGTATACATTATACAATACAATCTGACACCATCACTTGTTCCGGTATGATAGAGTGGAAACGTGGTGGTTGGTAAGGGGGGGGGGGCGGGGGCGCTTATTTTACTGTTTGCCCCGGGCGCCAATTCCTCTAGCTACGGCCCTGTGAAAATATGAATATAATAGTTGAACTAGTTGCCAGGTAAGGTTATTCATATGGCAACTGGACTGTAGATAAAGACGTTCTCTTTTACACACACATTGACACAACAGTGACGAGCAGCCGGTTTAATCGGTCCATAGCAAACATTTACGAATGATTTCCTATACCAACCATGAAAATTTAGTTACACTACAAATGATTCACTCTGTGCCTCTTTTTGCTATTAGCTAATTGATTGTATAATATCTTTATTTTGTTATTTGGGATATTGTCAAAGTTATAGTAATAAAACTTTAAGTTTTTATTTCGTAGCAGTAAATCAAATTTTATAATGAAACTTAATAATCATATGATACACTTTATAAAAATGTTTGAAAAAGTTATAAAAACAATTTTTGAAAAATGTACACTTTTTACCAATCATATTATGTTAGGTATAATTTTAATTTTAGAGCTAGAATCAAAATCACTATTCAGCTTCGTGGGGTATATTGCTCGTCTGGGCTACATCATTCGTAGCTCAGTTTGTGGGAAGATTGGCCGGTACTTGTGTACTAATGCTCAGAGGACGCCCGAATGTACTAATAGTACATCTTTTCCGTGGAGGTTCTTTCCATGTTCCGATGAGATGAGATGATAGTGAGTATGAGGGTGTGGAAACAGTCGAAACACTTAAACCTAACTTAAACCTATTTAACCAAATCCTGCTGACCGTAGAGGTAATTCCACTTTCGGGAAAAAATAGCCAAGTTACCAGCCGGGACTCTTAGGTTCGTAGCCAGGTGCACTGACCACTACATCATTGGGTTGGTTAGTGTCTGAGTACTTCATCTAAATATCAAGTTTAAACTAAATCCATTAAACAGTTTCGGCCGTAGTCCCAGGTAGAATTATTGTAAGAACTAGGCTACTCTTTTAAGTTCAGCGTCACTTAAAATGCCAAGAGACATAATCATCTTGAAAATTTGAGACTCCAGTTTCTGAGGATCAGGCTCGAGAATACTGGATGATTAACGGTTGCTTAACTCAATGTAACAAAAATTCAGACATGATAATTATGTAGGCCCCTATGGTACTTACATAAAGAAAAACAAAAAAGGAACATTGAAAAAACTGTTGATGGATAGACACACTTATATATAATCATGAATCTACTGGATATTTTTCTAGCAGTTATTTGTACCTTCATCCACCAATCCCCTAAATAATTAATGTAACCATTTTAAAATTTTACAATCCATACAAAAATGTTATCAAAAACACTTGTTCAAAAAAAAAGGGTGGGGGTAAAGTGCTTGCCCTAAGACCCGATGTTCGTGGGTTCAAATCCAGCTGGGGTCAATGGTTTTGACTTGAGTGATAAAAATCCGTAGCACAACTTCCTTCGGAGGGGAAGTAAGGCCATCGGTCCCATGTCAATTTTGGGATGTAAAATAACCCTGGAAGGTATGTGAAAATATCTTTCCACCAAAATTGATATGTCCTTTCACGCTCGCTCATAGACATTCTCGTGTGCTGATATAATCAGTCTGTTCAGAAAATGCACGTTAAATACCTCAAATAATAATAATGATACAAGAAAAGGGGTAATGGGGATCTATATTCCTTAAGATAATCCTGAACTTTATATTCATTATGTTATCATTAAGTTGGTACTAGTTGTGCACAATTAGAACCGGCATTTAATATGTTGTACAAAACCCAGTGATTACCCCTTATATGGACATAATTAGTAATAATGCTATCGTTTAAGTTCTGCCTTAAGTTATTACCTATTAAAATAAATGGTACCAAGTATATTATAATTTTTAAGTCATCTTTAATTGTTTTTCTGCCAACAAACCACAACCAAAAGTCTTATATATTTTGTATGTGTATTTTAGCCCATAGTTACATTTTTTGTCTTCTTGTTGCCCCTCATCGTATAAGCATAATGTCATTTTAACCATAATTTAATAATACTAATCATGGTGCTGTTAATTACAGTGAAGAATTTGGGATCTCGCCTGAATGATAGTTATGATAGGTAGTTTTTATTAGACTTGGAGTTATTTTGTGCTATAATTTAAAATAAACCACTAATACTTTACTATACTATTACTATAATTAAAATATAAAACACTATTTCTGTCACTAAATTCAGTACCGGTATATATTAAATAAGTATTGTTGCTTTATATTGAAAGTGCTCCTCTGAAGTAAAATGTTATTTTTAAAAGTTATTAACAAACTCATATTAGTGAGGTAGGTCTATATATTATTATTTTGGACACAGGTGGATTTATCCCTTCTCTAGTGTGCTTGATTTATTAGATCAGGGGTGGGAACCCAGTCAGAGCCTTTGATGAATTTATTCCCACAGCTAATTTTCCATCCTCTCTCCAAACAAGCTCTGGTTCAATTTGTTTTAGTTGTCCTCTATATTCCTTAAAACTTAGAGATTATTTTATATCACACTGTGCTACTGAAAGGGTTTGAACTCATGACTTAAAACTATGGCGTAAAGGGCTAGATACTGACAAGGTGGAATTTTGAATTTGTGACTTTTTCATCTTCTTTTCAAGTTACTGCTTGATAATTTTCTTAGATTCAACCCTATTTATTGTTCGTGTGTGTTCACACCAATCGGTGTATGCTACGCTTTTCTTGAACGGGTAATGAAACCTCTAGCAACAACAATTATTACCCGCTTCCGTGGCCGCATGGTCTAACGTGCTACTCTCGTGTTGTACTAGACTGCTGAAGACGGGTAGGTCAGGGTTCGACCCCGGTCGGGTGCACTGAGGGTAGTTTTCCTAAATGGTTTTCCACTCTTTTTTCACGCGAGTGTGGGTGCACTTGCTCTTAATTAAACCTTCCTAATCCCTAAGCCATTAGTGTAATTAGTACATAGGCGTAGGATATAACCCGAAAGGGTAGTAAGACGCGGTGCTAAAAAACAAAGTCAAATATGATTTATTAAACGTATCACTTGAAAAAATAGTTTTACAAACAAGCTGATGTTGTAATAGCTTGTTTATTTTTTCTTAGGGCCAGTTTCATAGTCAAATTTAGTACGCCTCAAGTGCGGCGCTATACTAAGTGCATGACGATACCTACCTAAACTCGAATGGAATGGGCCGTTCTCGCATAGGAAACTGGGCCATTCCATTCTGGTTTAGGTAGGTGTCGTCTTGTATTTAGTGTAGCGCCGCACTTGAGGCGTACTAAACTTGACCATGAAACTGGCCCTGTCAGATTTAGTACGCCTTAAGTGCGGCGCTATACTAAATACAAGACGTCACCTACCTGAACTTGAATGGAATGGGTCAGTTTCATATGCGAAACTGGCCCATTCCATTTTAGTCTAGGTAGGTGTCGTCCTGTAACTAGTATCGATTCGCACTTTAGGCGTACTAAATCTGACTATGAAACTATCCGGTGAAAATACGAGTCTCTTCTAGATTTACAGAATGTTTTTCGGTGTTTCAATTTAATGTTTTTTTAGTTATTTCACGTGCCTCATTTTTGTGGTCACATGTGGGAGAATAAAAACATGGATAAGAAAAAAAGGTTCATTATATTAGTGTTATTAGGAAATCTTGTAAAGTATGTTAAGTTACTTCCGGGTAGCGTCTAAAAATTTGAGATTTTTATGAATATCATTTCGTGCTTTAATCGTTTCGTATCTATAGTCATTCTTAATTCGTAATGTAAGATTTCCACGAATGTATTCTTGTTTTGTCTTAATTTATCAATAATTATATTAGTTTAGAGGAATGGTCTAATTATATACTAGTATCAGGAGGTATTTGAATTATTGGCTTTACTAAGATTAACCTGAGTGGTCTTGGGGTAAACTGCTCACCCGATGTTCGTGGGTTCAAACCCAGCCTGGGTCAACTGATTTTTCTGAACAATAAAAATCCATAGCACAACTTTCTATGGAGGGGAAGTTATGCCGTCGGTTCTATGTCGATTGTGGCAAGTAAAAGAAACCTGAAAGTTAACTGAAAATACCTTTCCCGACAAAATTAGTAGGTCCTTTTACTCTCTCTCATGAAAATTCGTGTGGGCTTTTATAATCAGTTGGTTAAGAATACCTCAAATAAATGAAAATAATACTGGGAGGGGTTATTAAGTACTATATCCATGCTTTAAAAAATTATTGTCTTATTTTCCCAAAAAAGGATTGGCGAGTGCTCAGAAATATAATGCCTGGCCCTGGCTATGGAGATAATGCTGATATTTTTCAATGCGAGTTTACTTGGTTTTAATCAGAAAAACGCTTGTACAGCCATTTAAATGTTAAAATTTGTTTTTCTATAACACTAAAATAAATCGTTTGGTCGCTGATAGCCAATTTCACTGAAGCTTATTACGCATTGTGACATTAAAGATAGATAATAGAATCAAGTAAATTTAGCAAGTTAGGACAAAATAGATAATAATATCAGGGAACTTTATTTAGGTATTAACAGATATTGGATAAAGTTATCAAGCAAGGGGCAATTTAATAAAAGATTAAAATAAGTAACTGTTGACTTTGTTGAATCATAGTAAAACAGTAAAAAAAGGTTCACCCTCAGCCATTATACTTAAATTAATTGATACATTTGGGGACCAATAACTCAGAAAATGTATCAGCGTTTGAGTGATTCTTAACAATGCGCATTAAGTTTTTTACCTGGTCCTGGAAGATGTCTAATAGATGCTTTCAAAACAAATTTGAGTCTGTGTGCCATAGGCTGACAAGCGTGGAACATGGCCGCCCACAAGAAGTTCCAGTCCAGTCTTGTTCGATGATTCATTACGAGAAGAGCAGCTTCCTGGGGGAGGATGTAGTCTCCAGTCACCACAATCTTTGTTCCGAGAATACACTCCAATAATGCCTGTTAACAAATAATTATAGTTTCGAATGAGGGATTTATAAAAAAAATGAATAAAATTAAATGTAGTTTGAAAATATTAGATATTATAAGCAAAATAAAACCTAAAAAAAGAGAAACTTTAGCAAAGCTAGCCTTTGATTTTTTTAATTCAGAGGTTGAATGGTTTATTGTCGTATAAGCAACCAGAAATCAGTAACATTTATTTTAACTAAAATAGAGTAGAGAAAATGGCTCAAACCATTATACTACTATAGTTTTCGGGAAAAAACCCAACAATCACCACCATTCCCCATTAAATATATTAGATTTCATTATTAAAATGTTAGCTTAGATTGACAATTTACTGATATGGTTTATCGATGAAATGCTATTTATAGGAGTGGTAGGCCTATTGTATTCAACGGGGGAAATATGTGGTATTATCCTGATATTGGTTAATACCAGCTCGCGTTTAGCTAAAAATGCATGTTAATTGTATGTCTACACAGTAGCCTTATATAAGGAAATATGTAGCCATTCCAATGAGAATATACAATTAATTTGGTCTATGCAACTAGCGATTATTAAGAAAGTATTACAACCATTTTAACGAGTGTCAAACGCACATCTTTAGATAGTGTTTACTACATTTATACACCACAAACCTATTCTACTTAAATGAACCAGAAACACAATCGACTTAGGTTCCATTAAACTCATTAAAAAACATCGTACACATCAACCTACTTCAAAATGCCAGGTAGAACAATCCCTTTCAGGACAAGGTTTTTAAGGATATACCTTTAAGAAACCATGGTAGATTATATTCTCTTTTTTCAGTTCGATTGACAGACAAACATTTCATTAGCAGCATTTGAAGATATATGAATATTCAATTAGCTTTGTACTTCAATACAAAATGCGAAAGTGGCTCTTAATTATTTGGTACCTGAAAACATATTATAGCTATTATATATCTAATGCATGCGGTTTAGCCAATTATTATAGCTTCCTTATTAAATGAATGATGACCATTGACTGCCTTTAAATTGAATATTTAAAGTTATAAACAACACAAACTTGTTGAAAATATATCTTAAGTGAAACAATGTTCCTGACATAAGGCTTTTGGAAGGATTCTATTAATTGTATATATGCACACAGATAAGTTAAACCATGAAAATAAACACGCATCCAGACCAATAAAATGAACTGATATAGTCTTGCAAGAATTGAAATTGTACAAATATTTGATTATTGGTGTAAGTCCAAAATTTTACACTAATGATTTAGTGTGCCAAGAAAGCACACAAATTTATTTGTAAGGTGTGTAAGTAACGTCAAAATATCATGGTGGTTACGTCTTTGTTGGAGTCGCTAAGGTACTAGTTAGTATATTCGACTTCACTGAAGGAGTTGGAATGAATTACGGTTTACGCAAATAATTAAAATTTTTGTTTCAAGTGATCACGCTGAAAGCACACTATTGCTTATAATTCAGGGGCCAGACTAACCGTGGCTCTGAACCCACCATTGTTGGATGTCCTAGTGCCCATGATACGAGTGACTTAGGAACCACTTTGAATGTCCCATGGGTCAGGCAACCAGTGGTTCAAAACCAGCTATTGTAAAATGTTCCGGTGGTAAGACTACTAAATCTTTGGAATCAGCTAATGTAGACTGTCCCAGAGGTCAGGCAAACAACGATTCAGAAACCACCATGGTTATATTTCTTAATAGTAAGACCAACAGGTTTTCAGAACCTGCAATTGTAGAATCATATAGAGTCCAGGCTGCAAGTGGTTTGGAACTCACAGTGGCTGGTGTCCCAGAGATCAGACTAGCAGTAATTTAGAACCCAATAGCTCTGGATATCTCAAGGGCCAGGCTTACTAGTAGTTCATAATTCTTATTTTTGGTCATCGAAAGCAGAAATAACAGTTACATTTAGCTCCTGAAAAAATCCAAAGCAATTGAAGCATTCCTCCTTCCGCTTGGTTGATTATTCCAATACTATGTAAGAATTAGAAAGGACCTACTTTGAATTTCTATTTAGATGTTTAATTTTGATTAGAAGAAAGAGTTTACATGATTTTGTCAAGGTTGGATAGCATACCAATTTTCAATTAAAAATTTCTGCCAGTGTTCTGCCCTCAACTTGTTGTCGTTAGTTTCAAATTGTGTTGTATCAGCAAGCTGAGTTTGGAACTGAGGAAGAAACTGATGAAATGTGTTGTATGGGGTAGAAACTTTGACTCTTAGTAAGATGCAAAAAAAAAGCTTTGAGTGCTTTGAAATGTGGTGCTGGAGAAAACTTGAGAAGTTCAGGTGGACAGAAAGGGTCACAAATGAAGAAGTCCTAAGAAAAGTGGGTGGGAAGAGAACAATTTTGGATGTGATTCTTCTGTGCAAAGCAAACTGGATCGGACACATCCTTAGGAGGAACTGTCTTCTGCACGACGTCATAGAAGGAAATGTTGAGGGAAAGAGGAGCTTAGGAATAAGTAGGATTCAAATATTGGACGACTTGAAGAAAATAAGAAAATTTAAGGAGTTGAAGGAGGAGGAAGAGGACAGGGAGCATTGGTGGTTTAAGTTCACTGACAAAACGAATGGACCTGTCATGAGACAGAACACCTAATAATAATCTACTATTATGGCCCTTGTGAGCCAGAAGCTTGAGTGATACAATCTAACTTAATATGAGTATTTAGAAGCCTTAGAGGTATGGATGCACGTAGTCCACGCTTACCACTGACTGCAGCTAGGACCCTGTGAGAACTACTATTAGCCAGTTTTAGATTTGTTGGAAACCACGTAGCTTCGTCTCGATTTGTTCGCGGACTAGAGAGGAAGTTAAACCCAAAATGGTGACAGTGGGACTCTGGACAGTTTATCTCAATTAACAGATGAAAAAACTGGTGATGGGTGAACGAGCTGCTTAGAAACAGTCTGACTTAAGACACACTCAGAATATAGACGACTATAATTAACTTAACCTTTAATCATACCTGCCCATCTATTGTAACTTGATTTAATACCGACAGTAAACAAGATAGCCAACAGTCTAACCAGTTTTATACTTCACACCTCCAGTGCCGATTCTAAAACCTCCGACTCCCAATGCCATCCTGACACGAACTTAGCGAACGTTATGAGATGTGGTGTGCATAATAATTAATCATGCTCATTTCTCGAGCTTCCTAACTAATCACACAATAATGATTATGATAACTTGTGTGTGATTATCAATATATACAGGAGGATTGATAGAAACGTACTTGCATTTATTTTTTACTAACAAAATTACACAAAGAAAAACACTGTCATGCTGTACATATTAGTAAAGCTTTGGCTATGTTCCTACATAATAACCACACTTTTTGGAGGAATTCACCCCAACAATTTATCAGTTTATTAAACTATCTACATATAACTCAAGTGACTAGTCACGCAGGCATCGATATTTTTTATTCTTCAGATTATCATCTTTGTTGGACCATCTGTCATCAAGTAACGTCTTTGGTGGTCCGAACAGATGTCAATAATTGGGGCAGGGTCGAATATGTAAGGAATATTCTGCAAAATTTTACAATCCCTTGATGTAAGTTTCTGAACGGTATTGTTTGCAATGTATGGTAAAAAGTTTTCGTTCAATAAATTCACACTTTAATTGCATATCCAAAACGCTTCTGTTGAATGTCAACATGTATAAATAGACTCATAGCACATACTATCGTTTATTGTGAATTGAGTGGGAGAGGAAATCCACAAGAATAGGGAAAAATCAATTTTAATTAATTGTGAACATAATATTTGTATTGGATATTACGGGATGTTTGCTGGAAGTGGGTTCATGTTTATATTATTGCTTTGATTCTTACATTGCATGCCAACAGTCAGAATTCAATTAATGAAATAATCGCTTTTGTTTTGGTACAGCTGCAAATTATCCAAACATATTTCCATTCACATGTCTTTGTTGTAGTTTGTCCGTATTGTTGGTACTAAAAAAAAACAAATATAGCTGTGGCCTATTGAGTCTTACTTACTGTAAATACTGTGCTGCACAAATTATTGAGTCCCTTTGTGATTTCATGGAGATGTCAACAATCTATCTTCCATCATGGAGATAGATATCAACAATCCCTCTTCCATCATAGAGATGTCAACAATCTCTCTTCCAGTGCTAACTGACTTGATACTTGTAAGAGTGTATGTAAAGTGAGTGTATATGTTACTGTAAAATCCCAAATACCAGTAAATCCTATAATCTACCGGTATATCCTAACATTTACCGATATATATTGATAAAATTCCAAAATATCTTAGAGATTTCTTACATTTTGAGTTTTAATCATCTCTAGAATGAAGTGGGAGATAGGATCCCCAATTCTAGCTTTGACCTTCACTAAAAAATAAACCGATAACCTAGCCTAACCTAACCTGACCAAGCCTAACCAAACCTAAGCCAACCTTTAGGTCTAAGATTTACCACTTTTCGGACTTTTACAATAACATATATACCTAGAAAAAAATACATACCCATTGCCCTAATGTAGACTAAGTTTCATGTGCTTAGCTATAATTTAAATTTTCTGCCCCGTAAAGGTACGATTCCCTCGGCGCTTCTCGAATCTCGCGTCTGCGACCAGCGACTGTACTGGTTTCCATAGCTTGTTATAAGTCATTCACGAGCTAAGTTTATCTGGATGACAGCTCGAAATGTTACTAGAAGTAATCCCTAATATATCACTACGCCAACATTTGACATCTATCACTTTGGATGACTCTAATGAAAACAGATGGTAATATATTAATGTGATAGTTAACCACAGTAATTTAGGCCAATATTATTTATATATTTATTTGAGGTCGGACACAAAGTTTATTTATAGTTTTATTCCACTTAAAAAATATTCACACAACTGTCACAAAAACTTCTAACGAACATAGCTTCTAAATGGCGACTGACGAATCTAAACCATATGATTGAACATAACGGTAAACAAGTTTTTTACAATGACGCAGACACGCAGTTGATGAAAATATTTTATTCGGTTAAATATTTCAAAATACGATAAAATAATCATAAAATCATTTATTGTATGTAAAAAAAATGACAAGAATTTTCTCTTTTCCAAGTAAATACGATGCCTGTATTAAAAGGAGTTGATGTGTGCGCTGTATTAAACATAATAAATAACGTTCCAAAACGAAACATAAGTACTTTTAATTATGTTTAAAATACGTTTATGTTTATGTTTACGTTTATAACAAAACTGTGATCTTTTACAAGTGTTGGCAACCCAAAACCTAAACATATGATTTTCGAACTGTCATCCAGGTAAAAAAAAAAACTATCGTGAACGGACTTTATAAGGCCAGTTCCTTCGAGGCGACTGCGACTGGCGACCAGAGTGCGCGTCCAGCGTCACTACATTGCGTCTGCGTCCACGCTGCTTCGAGAGCAATGTGGGCGTAGACGCACCACCAATCAGGCGTGTGTTTTAGTAGAGTTATATTTAGTTTGTTCATAATTGCTTGTCAACACAGAAAATAAATAGAAGTAGTTTACAACAACAAAAAATGTGGTTCAAAGGAACCGCGCTATTCGAGGAAATCTTAGGTCCCAGTCGGTCTAAGCTTACAGTGATACTAATTAAGGTGGTGCTTACAATTCAGGGGCATTTAAATATAAAGAGGGAGTCCTCAGTCCGTGTCACAGTTTTATGTTTGATTGGGCTGGTTCTAAAAATGGTCCAAGATTTCTCCATAGAAGAGGACGAAAATTTTATTGTAAGGGTGGAAAAGCACCTATCAAGTTTTGAAATATCTTCGCCAATGTACCGAGACCAACATGTGAAGGACAACACACGGAAAGAGATCTCAGGAATAGTTGGTTGATCAAGCCAGTATTTTTATACATACTATTCCAAAATAACAAAATAACACGGAACATTAGATAAAATACAATTGATAAACTATGATAAATGAGGAACGATCTGTATGGCAGCTAAAATTATCCACGACTGGCGACCAAGGGACGCATCTAGGGAAACACTGTATCCCCCCCACATCTGCGACCCCCTCCCCCCCCCTCACTGGTCGCAGACGTGAGTCGCGAGACGCACCAAGGGAATCCTACCCCAAACCTATTGCGTTCGGATACATTTTTCTATTTTCCTTTACTCTTTCTATGCCCTCAGACACCTGTTATGGTATATAAAACATACTATCTCCCTTTGAGGCAATTTGTAATTATTGTGACTGGAGCGAACCTTGCGTTATAGTGCCCTGACATTGTGATAACACTCACATCTACCATGGTCTTTCCTAAGACTGATTTATAGGGCTATGACCCAACTGTTCCTGAACCTTGCTAGCCTTTCACATGATATTGTTGTGGTGCAGTAACTTTGTATGGCTTGCGAACGTTGCCTACGTCAACCATGTTGTCTTATATGGCTTCAGTCAAACCAGCGATAACATAAGCCAATTATATAAATTACATTTCCTCTATAATCACAGAAGGTATATTTGTATCTTTTATCGTATGTCACAGAGTATTTTGAATACCGGTATATTATTCCTGATTTATTTCATCTTTGTGTGGAATCACATTTTGTAGTTTTAAATAAAGTCGTACAGGCTTAAAAAAAATTGTTAAAAAAATATGGTTCAGAATGCTAAGAAATATATTAATTAATTTTATTACAAATACATATCTGTATTTAAAAGCTAGCTATCGGTTAATACTATTTTCACTAAAATAAACACAATTTAAATTTTATCATTCCAAATAAAACATTTTGCAAGGATTTCTATAGTGTTGGATAGTTAATTTTACAAAAAAATCTGTTGGAATCACTTTTATAAGAATTATTCAACTTATTTGGTCATAAAATGTTTAAAGATTAATTGTATTTACATACTTACTGAATGTATATTAAAGTCCGTTCACCGTAGGAATTGTTTTCTGAAAGTCCTTTTTCCCTACCAGAAATCTATTATATAGTAGGATATTGGTAGGAAAAAAGACCTTTCAGAGAGTAATTCCTACCGTGAATGGAATATAGTTTGGTTTGACAACTTATGTATAGAGAGAGCTTGTTGAAGTTCTTACTTCTGTTTGCCTATGTTTAGATCTGTAGCAATTTTTTGTTTATATCAAGATTTTAATTGAAATTAATTTGTATTTCATTTATAATAAATATTGATATACTTATAAGTGCTATTATTACTAATTTAATTTACTTTTTCCCTATTTGTTAAAATTCAAAAGTAGACGGTGTACCATATTGAATATAATATTTTTTAAAGCTACTCTCCTTCTCACTTATAAGTGTCCTTGAGATTGCCGAGTCTTTGTTTTGTCTACTGGCTTGGTTTGCTATTGTCGTTTCGTATACTCCCACATTGTGCCTCGGTGTTGTTCTGAACTAGACCGTGCAGAAAGTAAAAAGTGGTTCACTTTGAAATAAAAAAACTTTTACCTTTCAACTTTCCAAACTTTAATTTTTTAATATGTATTCTAATGGTTTTGATTTTTCTAGTTCTCTACTTAGCTGTCATCATGTTGTTACATAATACTTCACTATAAAAGTTGGAATAACGTATGTTCTTATGAAATTAATCTATTCAAGTGACGCTTTATTATAGTTCCTAGCTATCACATGAGTATGGACAAATACATTACACCAGCATATGATAGTTTCCATACTCTAAAGACTTCTTTATTAATTCACAGAACATAATAATATGTATCCTTTATTTAACCATTAAAGAAGATAGCTTACCCTGCTCGGTTCCACCCTTGTGAAAGTGTATAATTACTCAAAATAAAACTGCCACCTCTCAGGGTGAACAGGGTGACTAGATTGTCGGGGTTTGAGATATCAGGATTTAAATCCTAGTCGGTTGTACGGAGGGCGTTTTCAACTAAATGGCTCCCCATTTTTCGACTGCGCAAACTCGGGAGATATTCTTCTAATATTCTATCTCACTCATTCTTATTCTATCACGGTAGTACATGTATGCGTATAACCTTAACGGATATTAAGACGTGGTTAGAAAAAAAGAAGTATAGTAAATGCCCCCTTTTTTTAAATAAAATATTAATAAAGAAGCTTGTTTTTAGAGTAAAAGTGTAATACAGTACCACAAATTCTACAAACTATGTTTCACACAATTCTTTTCATTTAACGTTATTATATGTGAAGTAAGGGAAAGGCGATATTTATTTAAAATAAATACTGATTGGTTTTACCATTTTGATCATCTCCTGACAAGTGCGGGAGAGCCGGGGTTGTTCTAAGAAAAATCGTTCTGTAAAGAAGTATTTGTTTAAATTCGAAATTAACTTAAATATTTTACAACTGAAAATCCTTATTTTGTGACGATGACGCCATTACAGACATAATTGAGCTTTATAAATTGAACATATAGGTTATGAAAAATATCAATAGGAGAGAAACATCAATCTTCTACGTAAAAATCCTTACGCAAATTAAAAATATAATTTAATTATAAGAAATAGTACGTTAAGTGAGGTAGAGGGAAACCATTTAGTGAGAACTAGTGACAGTACACTTCAGCGGAGATTCGAACCCCCGACCTCCACCTCCATAACTAGATGAGCTTCACACACCCTTTATGGCTAAACGTATACACATTAATTAAGATAATGTGGTAGGGATGATTAAGAAAATGTTTCGGAGGGAGAGCTACCAGCAGTTTACCCAGCAGGGACTCGATTCCAATCTCCTCCACCAGAATTAGATGAACCTGACAGTTAAACGGCGTGACCACAGGGATTCGAACCTCGATATCTGTTGCGATTCTTGCACTGAGCTACTCATGATAGTACTAAACGATGATCAAGACACAATTGATCAAGTAACGGTACATTACATCTAATTTACTAACGGAGTTAAATTAAAATTTATTATTAGCCAATAGGATACGAGAAAATATGTAGGCTACATCCGGATGAGATTTTGTATAAAAACCCTCCCAATTTCAAAATGTTCTCATTCTACTTCCGACCTTCAAGCGATAAGAAGATAATGAGCTTCAATTGCACGACAACAGGTCTGCCTGACGGAGTAAACGAAGGTCTGCAATTATTATGGATAACATTATGTGTGTTATCAAGTGTTACACATTTTACAACTACTGACCCCTAAAATTTAGATTATGAATTAACCTATGACGTTCATTTATTTTTTGTCAATATCACTAAAATTTATATACACTTTTTAAATAATGATGACTCATATTTATTTAAGAGTTTAGTTTATTAAATAAAAATGTTAACGGTGACTTTCTTTCATTTAAACCATATAGCTATTTTAAATAATATAGAATAATATTAACGGTGGCTTTATTTAATAATTTAATTTTTATACATATTTTTCAAATTATATTAAAATTGGGTGCTTTATTTATTGACTGTATGTAATACGACTGTTATGTATCTTTCGACCCAAATATCTTCCACCGTGTATATTTTATTATGATTTGCCGAGGGCTTGCCTGGAGTGTAAGAGGGGGTTTCCATCAGAGCCATGTTGGAAAGCTTCACAGAGGACGGAGTTGGTTTGGCCGAAATAGCTACATCATGTGGCAAGTTTTGTAACTAAACTATTTGTTCAAGCAGACAGGACTTTTTTTTTTACCCTCCTCAAATCGGGACCTCCAAAATATTTTGTTTTCAGTGCTGGAGAGATGAAAGTCATTTAAAGTTTGTTTTAGGGTGGTGTACAAATAACCCTGGGACTAAACAATTTAAAATGTGTGTGTGGGTGGATTGAAGAGTGTAACAAGATGAAATTCCCCCAGAGTTCTTTGGTCAAACTTCTGACTTGTAAACAATGTGCCATATGTTTTAGAATATTGCGAGTTAGGTGAGTAGCACCTACCACCCGTAACACAAAATATCACTACGACCCGGCCGTTCCTCAGCGGGTGGAAGGTGTTTGTACAAGCAGCCACTACAATGATGGCATCTATATGATTTGGAAGATATTGACAGTTTTCTATGTAATTAATTTTATGGCACGCACACTAAGCATGAAACCAGGAAGTTACAACATTGAACTAATGTGAATAGATTATACTTTTATTCTCTATATGCGTTAAAGTTAAGGACTGCATTCAATAGGTTTGTTTTCCCACTTCTCACCCTATCATTAGCGATAGGTTTCTTAATCTACTGCCATCTATGGTGACAGCTATAGTCGAATTTTGGTATGACGAACAGTATTTACGTCAAATCATGTGATCCACAACTTTTATGTTGAATGCAAACAAAAGTTTGTATTTTCTAAAACTGCCAGAATCCCCATAATTTAACATATTCATACGTCAAGTCAGGTGATCTGCATCTAGCACCTTTATATATTATCAATACATATACAATAATAATACAACTAATATTCTAAACTGTCAGAATTCCACAATTTAACATATTCATACGTCAAGTCATGTGATCTACAATACAAATAACTCAGTGAATTCAAAACAATTCCAGGTTAGTTTACAAATAATTTATTTAAGAGTGTTTATTGTGATTTTTAGGGTAGCGCACACATTTTTACTAAATAAGTTAATGCAAGACTTTCTTGAAAACTTGATGAATATTTATTCCTTAATAAATTAACTAAATACTTTATTCTAAAAAAAATACGTCAAATCATGTGATACACAACTTTGATGTTGAATGTAAAAAAAAGTTTGTATTTTATAAAACTGCAATAATCACCACAATTTAACATATCCATACGTCAAGTCAGGGGATCGGCATCTGGCACCTTTATAGATATTATCATCAACTATAAAATTATAATACAACTGATATTCTAAACTGTCAGAATACCCCAATTTAACTTATTCATACGTCAATTCATGTGATCTGCAGTACAAATAAAATGCTCTCTGAATTTATCTCTTTTGTTTAAGTTCAAAAGGAGGTGGGAAACACCAATACACATCACCCCAACCGGTCCGTTGAAGCCATGGCGCTTCCAGACGGCGCCCAGCCTCCACCACCTCTAAGAGCCAGAGAGTGGCTGACCAAAGTCATTCACATCCCAACGGAGGATTTGGCAGCAGCTGGCCCCTCATAAACAACCCCACCCAGAATTAGTGGCCCGGTAAATGGGGTGGGTGGAGGGTTGTCCCACGGTATCTCTCTTCGAATCGTCGAAGAGAGAATTAAACAATTAAAGCAGATTTTTATGTCGGGCTTAAATTGATCATACAATTAGGGGCGCCAGAGAGATCGTGACGCTCAAACCTGGATCTATAAGCAAATCAATGCTTTGCTAAGGTGTCTCCAGGATCACGGAGTAAGCACGAAGGATCACGTAGATCTTCTACTAAGCAACACAAACTCCTCGTCAAGACCTGTATTTGTGTAATTTAGAAGAGTAGATCAGCTTGACGTGCAGGCTGTGCTCTCTAATGTAGAACTAGTGTTACAAAGCAATGCTTCGTTCCTCACTTCGTCCCCCTTGTATGTCAAGTTACACCACTTTAAAGAGCCACGTGAGAGTGGTAATCATAAATGTGATAAACTCTCTCCCGCTAGCACATATAGCCGTAATAACAAAGGAATTATTACGATTCAAAATGGCGTCAACGCACTTTGTCTTAACCGTGCATTGGTTGATGCCAATGCTTTGTGTGGCGTTAAAAGAGAACCAGCATGCATGGACATGAACACCTATAAGCACAAAAAGAAAGAACGCAATATTCAAAAATACAAAGCAGAGGAACTCTGCCGTGATGCCCGTATGAATCTTTTGAAAGGTGGTGAGCTCACTAAACTGAAACAATTTCAAACATACCTCTCCAAATACAAAATCATAGTGTTTAGAGATCGCCAGGGGAGGCAGGTCGTATATCCCGAACATTATTTTAAAGGCTACCTTGATTTGTATTTTCACGACGATAAGTAAAACCATTATGATCTCATAAAATCCTTGACAGCACCATTTAAGTGTGGGTACTTTTGTCACGATTGTTGCTTGCCGTTCGACACAAATAAAGATCACAAATTCGAATCAGCGTGCAAAATGTGTTACCACCGAAGTCATCTTAAGGAGAATACCATTGGAAACATCCCTAAGGGTGGCTACTAGTGTGTGGATCAACAGTTGCATGTCGCTGTACAATGGCTCTGCTGGGAGGCCCGTCAACGCCATGTGTCTATACTTCATGCTGGCAACGGCCACAAGGAATATGTATTGGGGTGACATGTAGACGGCGTTGTTAAAGCTGGAGATTCCACCACCGTCTTCCAGTTCTGGGGATGTTATTGTCACGGGTACCCTCTCTGTTATCCTGAAAGGACCACCCCTATCAAAAACAGCCACCGTGAGACCATGGAGACGCACTATGAAGTGACCATGGCCTGCGTGGAAAAACTCAAGAATGCCGACTACATGGTCGTATAGGTATGGGAGTGTATGTTTAATGCAATGAAACGCACAGACAAGTACTTGAAACAATTTGTACTCTAGCACGAGGTGTACAGAAAGGAACTCCTCAGTCCCAGGGACGCATTCTTTGGCGGGCGTACAAATTGTATCAAACTCTTCCACGAAGCAGACCTTTCTTGTGGAGAAAAGATCAAGTACTTGGACGTGTATTGATTGTATCCTTACGTTTACAAGTACAAAAAAATACCCTAGCAGCCATTGTACTCAATACTGTTCCCGTACAAGCACGTACAAAAGCCGAACTTTTAATAGAACATATTATTTCCCGAGGAAATATCTCTTGGAACGCAAATGGAGAAGTGAGTATTCATGATACGGAGCAGGGGCGGTGTCGCTCATAAAACCGTCCAAGAAAGATCCAGCCCAAGTACGAGAATGGCTTCGTGAGCAGGATGCTTATACGCTACACAAACCTGTGATAAAAAAATCCACGCAACAAGTACATGGTGTCAGACATTGACGATCTCTGGCAAGCTGATTTCAATTATATGTAAAGTCTCGGCAAATACAACGACGGTGCCGTGTAATTGCTCATGGTCATCTACGTGTTTAGCAAGATGGACTGGACGAGGTTGCTTCCCTCCAAGACGGGGAGCATCGTGAGGGACGCCTTTCAGGACATTTTCAAACAAAGTAGCCGTAAACCTCTAGGCTTAGGGACAGACAAGGGGGCAGAGTTAAGGCACGTCTAGTCCGGAAATTTCTCAGTAAAGATTGCGTGTATTACTACAACACTCATAATACGGACGTGAAGGCAGGCATCGTGTAACGATTCAATAGAACTGTGAAAGGGTGCATGTGGCACTACTTTACCAAAAAATAACCCGTTTCGCTATATTGAAGTCCTCCAAGACCTCGTCGACAGTTATAACGGCGTAAAACATTCCAGTGTCGATATGGCGCCTGCAGACGTTTCAGAAACCAATGTGCTTCAAGTCAGAGATAATCTTTATGGCAAGCGGCACTTAAACTTGAATATTAAGCCAAAACTCAAAGTCGGTGACACCATGCGTATTAGCTAAGCCAAAATATTCTTTAAAAAGGGCTATGTGAGCAATTGGAGAGGATATTTTTCAAATTCAGCGGTGTAGTGTTGCAACAAACAGTCGTCTACAGGTTGACCGATCTTGACGGTGAGGAGGTGGAAGGAACCCAAATTGCAACGCGTACGTCTTCCCGAAGGTTTTAAAGTTGATAAAATAATATGTGTGTAGGGTAAAGGCGCCAGAAAGAAAGTGTACGTGCGGTGGAAAGGTTACCGCCAAGCTTAGTTCTTGGATTCCTGCCAGTTACGTCAGCACCCTAAGATAAAGGACTGGTTTTACATCACTTTGCTGAGCGCAGCTTTATGGGATATTTTCCAAAATATACCCTCGCCAATTTCATCACGCATCTACCCTACCATCTTACACTCTGCGAACAATGGGAAGTCGCTCTCGCTGAGTTCCAATGCCCATGTTCTTTCGCCATCGTACCCGAGGGGTAAAATATTGTATGGTACAACTGGGTGGACGCTAATGGTGTGGAACAAATATTCAAGTAGCACATCTCACCTGTAAATTAAAGCTCTATCCATGAATTGGTAAAAGCCCTAAACGATGTAGAGGCGTTTAAAAGGGATTTTGGAGTTGTATTCAAGTACACAAACTCTAACAATAAAGTGGACATAGTTTCTTCTTCATCAAATAAACAGCTGCTGACTCTATATATTCAACTAAGTTTACACCTAGATTTAGATCCTGAGACTAATCTGATCAAAGTTCAAAAGTCGCAGTACGCCTCAAAAATTCTACTAGGCTTGCCCTTGCAAATGTACATCGACACGGATATCATCGATCCCCAGACCATGGGTGAAATTGATGCCCCGCTTTTACATATCATCGGTATCAACAACGTAAACTACCTCTACGGCTTACATAAGACTTAGCTATACTCCGTTGCACTACGTGCCCGTACTTACAAAGGAAATTGAAAGCCTGGAATCACAATAAGAACGGACACTTGTGAACCTGTACCATTTGAGTTTGTAACAGCGTGCGTGAATCTTCATTTTCGACGCTGCTCAACATGAACTGTCCCTACCAAAGATACTACTTCAACCAGGCTGGAGCAGCAATATCTTTGATCTCCCATGGTGTTCCCTATCAACGCGGGCATGGAATATGAAGTGTTTTCAGTATTTTTTTGGATGCGTCGTACCGTTACTGAGAAGTGGTGCTAAAGCCATTGGAAAAGAGGCGCTTCATATGGGTACAACGTGCTCTCCGACGTCGCCAATCAGCGTCGTCCTTTCCAAGAGGCCCTACGCCAGAGTATTGGCGAGGCTGGAACAAACCTGAAACACATGGCTGAGCAGAAGATCGACACACTGATGACCGTCTCAGGCTATAAAGGGCGTCGTAAGAAGCACCGATGTCAGGCTTCTGTCGTTGCCCGACGTAAAAAGGTCAAGAAAGAAGTGGTAGAGATTTTCAGTTGAAATGTCGTTTCTACACCCCTAGTCCTGTGAGGGTGCCAGCAGTGAACGTAATCTCTTTTCCGTCCCACCCACGCAAACCAGTCTTGAAAGTGGACAATGGCTCCAGTACAAACCTGTCTATACCCTCACAGATGATTCAACCATAGAATTTACCGTTACTGGTGAAGGCGAGTTCTATATCGATCTTTCACATACCATGCTCTATCTCAGGATGGCTATCAGAAAACCCGACGGTGGCGCTTTCACTCAGGTGGATCAAATCGCTCCCGTCAATAACTGGTTGTATCCACTATTCACACCGCTGGATGTGTTTTTAAAGCAAAAACTAGTCTCACCGCCCAGTAACACGTATGCTTTTAGATCGTACATTGAGACGCTGCTCAATTACAACAGTGAATCCAAAAGAACACATTTGACTTGCGGTCTGTGGTTCGCAGACAGCCCTGCAACCTTTGAAGAGGTTAACGCCGGAAATCAGGGATTTGAGGTTCATTGCAGTCTCACTGCAAAAGGTAAGAAGGAGGATCTTTTGGGGCATCTAAACGGTGATGTATTTAGCCAAGAGAAATGCGTTCATACTATTGATACATGCTAAAGCATTAAACGTCTGTCCCACAAAGTATCTTATTACCCACGTGGAATTAAAAAGACTCACTAATCCTACGGATGTCCAAGGTAAATCACTGGACAACGTATTCAAGGGACAGTTACACAAACTACGCATCGTAGTATTTGTATCAAACGCTGCGTTCAACGGTGACGCCACCAAGAAACCGTTTATCTTCCAAACCTACGACATGAACCATTTCTCGTTGTACGTGGATGGCGAACCAGTGCCGTTGAAACCGTTAGAGCCCAATTTTTCAAACGGTAACCATGGCATGTCCTACCACACACTGTTTTCAGGAACGGGTATCCATTTCATGAACGAAGGTTGTGACATCACACGGGAAGCCTTCCCTAAGGGATATAATCTCATGACTTTTGATTGCTTATCTAATCCCTCCACCCACATGACATTGCATTGGAATTTGACGGGGCATGGCTCTCTTAGCATCGAAGTGAGCTTCACCAGAGCTCTTGCCAATACCGTCAACTGTATCGTGTACGGGGAACTTGCCAACATCATCACCATCAACAAAGACAGAAATATCGTGACTTAATTTTTATTTAATATAAGCGACATCCTGACCCTTACCCCCGTCATTTAAATCATGGATTTCATTGTAAATTTCCAGTGTTTTTCAAGGACAGCAAAACATCGTCAAGGAACTGAATGTTTTATCTGTATGCGGAACATTACTTCAACATTGTGTGTTAAAATCCGCTTACGGCAACGAGGAATTTTCCGACGCTGCTAAAAAGCAAGCTGACTATTTCGTCAACAAACTGCATAGTATTCCCTGGGATAGCGGCGATGTAGATTACAGTCATCTCGAATACCTCACCTCCCGTGCCACACTGCGTGCAGAATCCGTCTACGTCAAGGGGATAGAAAAGAAAAGGTTTATAGCCAAATAGATGCCTACGCCTGTCGTATATCTACACGACAGAGGTTCTTTGTCTTTGAAAACATTTAAATTGGGACGCAACTTATGCATAGCACATAGATCTGTTTGGAATTTCTGTTTGGCCTCCATCGTTTGGGGACTTCAAGATTAAGACGTGTGCTGAGAATCAACCATTGATTCCGTTCTGTACAGTAAGGCGTTTTCCCTGCTGATCAACTACCTGCAAGAATAGCGTGACCTGCAGCTCTCGTCATAAAAACGGGTCCACACACCACGACTGGGAAGCATTGTGTCACCATATTTATCGACAAGAATGGTGTGGGGGAATACTTTGACATTTATGGTTTTCCACCCTTTATAAAGTCACATATGGCATTTATACGCAAAAATACTTCCCGTACGTCTCATAACACGATACAACTTCAAAGCATAGCCTCAGACATTTGCGGCCATTACTGTCTCATGTACCTTCTCTATCGTGCCCAGAACATTCCGATGAAAGCTTTCCTAACTCTATTCTCACCCACAAATCATATAGGCAATGACGCTAAGGTGGTGAGTTATTACAACATATTTTTCAAGAAGCTAGGATCCTGCCACCCCTCAAGAAGCTGCGTCCAATAAGCATGTGCCTATAAAAGGAACGTCCCGATGGTGTGATGGTCATAATCACGACAGTCGTCCAAGTGATCAAACATCATGAAAGTTCAAGACGTTTGCATCTACAAAGCAAAGCTGGTGAAGCTACTTGCCATCACCAGCATTTTCAACACTTTGTTTCCGCTGGACGAAGTTGACGCCAAAAGAGTCATTGTTGGCATGAGTGTCCAAAACAACTTTACGCCCTATGTCCAGTTAGAAAAATGCGGAGGGAGTTGTGCCATGGCAAGAACTGGGCAACTATAAGTCGGTCATATCAAAGTTTTTCAGCAACACGCGGCCTCCTCAGAAGATTAGTCTTATTAATTGTGAAATCTCTCTTAGATGCATATGCGGTGATCATATGGTCATCATCATTGAGAAACGAGACGCTGGACTCAAACGGGTCACCTATCTAGCACCTAGCTTAGTGCGTCTTTGTGAGGTGTGGGACCTCATCAACGTCGCCATCAACCGACGGAATATGTGGTCGACACACGTCGCATGAGATTGCAACGATTTGATCGACACACTCGTCGTGGATATATGTGACACACTAACAGAATCAGTGGATGTCATCGATCTCGAGTAGCCTACGTTGGAAACCCACATCAGAAACCTGGATCTTATCATTGCTACCTACTATATACGTCAAGTCGTCGGTTTGGACTATTACATGTTGGATTGTGAACTAAAGATAATTTTACTAACACATCTAAGAAAAAACTGTAGAAAAACGTATTAACGAATATATGCGTCATTCCTGTAAAAGTGTATAGTAATTATAATGTATGTATGTATGTCTGTACAACCTTTAAGGTATAATAGATATATGTTTGCTTATATAGTGTTTTATTCACGTAAAACCTGTTTGTCCCCTACACGTAGGGTGACCAGATACATGTCTCGACATGTAGAGCTGCCAAACTGTCACCAAGCATGGCCTCTCATGGTTTCAAGCTCACAATCTATTCCTGTCTTGACTTGTCTTGTCGAGCCACCAAAACTGGCGCTAGGTATGAGTAATCAAGGAAAGCCCATTGCGACACAATTCAAGGTCGTAATCTATTCCTGTTTTGACTTGTCTTGTCGAGCCACCAAACTGGTGCCAGGGCTGCGATTACGTCACCGGGAAAAACTCTTTTCCACATAGATGTGGGGCTGAGGAGGGTTGCGAGAGGGAACCATTGCTCCACTCTACGCTAAACAGCCGCCGGGAGTGGTTCGTCCTGCACTCTACTACCCTCAGTAACGATGCGGAAATTGTATAGGACGTCGCAGGAGGAGTGCCCGAGACTGCACGAGCCCCTCCCATGCAAGTCTCAGACATTTTGATCCAATGGACACATATAAAAACTAATGGTCACACATAAAAAAACCAATGGGCACACATAAAATCAAATGGGACTGATGCTCCCAGCGTGGATCGACGCCCAAGTCAATATCCAAAACCCTTGAGGCACACATAACAACTAATGGGTACACATTAAAATCTAATGGGGTTGGGGATGAGCCCTAGGATATTGTGGTGGCCCTCTCCCTGTTTAACGATGCGGGGGCGTGGTCTTGGGCGAGAGGGAATTACACAACTCCATGATGTGGGCGGGGGAATAACCATAAATCAACCGGATTTGAAAAGTATGTCAAGGTCAAATTGCTCTAACGGGTCCTGCTAAACTACTTATATATATTGCATATAATAGTGCTAACGTGATGTTAGGTGGCTGGTCAACAGTCATAAGACCTACAACAGGCCAATACTGGGGTAGACATAATAATACTTAAGAAAAATCAAAGAGTAACTAAATAATTATTTTAAAAAGTTGGTGAAGGTTAAAAAAGGTGCAGTGACTAATCATTATTAAAATCAATAAATATCGTTATCTTCACTATAATAGTTATCAGTTCCTCTGTCTAGCAGAAAGAATTCTCGAAACCCAGAAGACCTAGAGAGTTGAAATTTTGCAAGCAAGTAGCCCCAAACCCAAAAGAGTGCAAGCATACACGGTGACCAAAAATTCCATTTGGGGGACCCCAAACTGAGGATTACAAAGAAACAAAGTCGTAATAACCTCGATTCCCAGAAGACAAAAATAATTTTTTTGTGTTTATCCCTTAACTCAAAAGGATGAAAAAATACTTGGTGACCGAGAATTTCCATTGGGGCACCCAATATAGGGTGTTTCTAAAAAACCAAAGACGAAAAATTCCCAAAGACCAGAAGAGCTATGAAGTTGAAATTTTGCAATATGGTAGCCTCTAACCCATAAGGGTGCAGGAATACTTGTTAACAGAAAATTCCGATGGGGAATCACAAAATAGGACTGGCTTCCAAAAAAGTAAAGTAGAAAAAATCTCGAGGCTCAGAAGACCTGAGATGTTGAAGTTTTGAAGACAGGTTGCCCCTAACCCAAAAGGGTACAGGAACATTTGTTGACGGAAAATTCTTAAGTTAACCTGTCTCCCCTAAAATGGGTGTGGTTTTCCAGAAAAAAGTCGGTATCCTTTCGAAGCTTCCTAGACCTAGGAAGCTGAAATTTTTCAAGAAGGTAGCACCTGACCCAAAAGTGTACAAGAACACTTGATGGCCATTGCTGGCCACAAAATATTTTTGACAGGGGAATTTACCAAAAAAACGAAAAAGTGCACACAAAAAAATTGTTTAAAATTAAAATAATATTCAATTGAGGAACAGTTTCACGATTTTATTTGAGTAATATATGACCTACTAGAGATCCTTTAATTTAAATGCACCTCCCAGATTTTGAGGTACACTAAAAATTATTCCGATTTGCAATCATTGTCCCCCAATGGGACACATCAGATGACTCGAAATGAGTCCGTTGATTTTCAAACAAGAATTATGCTGGTTATTTAAATAAAATTTAGTAAAGAAATGTTGCTCAAAACATAAAACCAAGTATATTAATAATAGGGGAGCTCCTTAATAATAGCTCTTCTTTTGTGATAAAAGTTAAATTCGCCAAATCTAGTGTTTGCACCACGGATACAACGATCAAGAGTGTTGCGCTTATAAGAGTTACTGGGAAAAAACAATTTTTGGTTTCAAGGGGCAAATGTAAAAGAAAGGTTGGTATTGAAAATATGACTAATAATTATAATAGTTTATTGGTGTTTGTACAGAGTGTATTAAAACATTTACACTAAATGTTTCCTATTTCAATGTGGCATTTTAAATGAGATAGAGAAACAATTTTCATACATTTGCATTTTTATTCGTTTTATGGCGGCTTATTGAGTGTTCTTAAACAATGGCTTGATAAATAATATATTTATTTATGAAAATATATCTTTATATTTGTAATATGGCAAGCTAATTTATCTTTATCGATCGTTGTGCATGTGAACACTTTTCTAATTTGAAGCTTTCATGTCTGCAAAGAGTTTTCCTCGAATACAAAAAGTGATAATAGTGGTTTTTTTTATCGCGTCTTAGTCCTCGTTCGGGCTAAATGCGTATATTAATTACGTTAGTGTAATATAAACGAGGACGGTAGAATGTGATAGGAGATGCACCCGAATTTTCATGGAGGTAAAGTGTCAAGCCATTTAGGAAAAAGCACCTTACAGCCGGGATTTGAAGCCGGATCTCCCTTTTACCCGCAATCCAGTTTAACACCAGAGAGACGAGTTAAATCATGTGAATAACGAAGTGGCTACATAAGGTTTAACTACAAAAAAACAACTAAATAAATTACTATGCGTAATGCTTATTCTAATTCAGCTTGTCCGGGCCATTTAACCAATTTACAAAATTTACAGCTGGTAGGTGAACTTTTGTAATCAAATGTTTCTAAAAATCCTTCCCTAAGTATTACTGTGTAATTGGCTTTTTCGTAACTAATTGAAAGGACGAATAATATTAATAAAACTATTGTGTTTTATTGTTTCGTGGTTGTGGCAACAAAATATAAGTTATTATAGTGCATACAATTATAAATTAAAAAGTATT
Organism: Timema poppense; assembly: GCA_902141375.1. Classification (NCBI taxonomy): domain Eukaryota; kingdom Metazoa; phylum Arthropoda; class Insecta; order Phasmatodea; family Timematidae; genus Timema; species Timema poppense. The sequence continues at coordinate 34,840 of CABFOV010001283.1, forward strand.
TTAATCACACATTGCCACCAAAATAAATAGATGTATTTTAAAACTTAGAGAAAGAGCCATAAACTATATTAGTTACAAAATAAAACGTTTTCATTTTGTAAGCACACGCGCATGAACACAACTGAAAACGCTTTGTATGACTTCCATCATCCAACCTGATTTCATCCAGTTCAACATCTTAATTTATGAATGAATAGAAGGTATCCTTCTAGAAGCTCTCGTTTGTAAAACATTTTTTAAAGTGAATTACAGACGCAGTTTACACAAAAATAAAACATCCAAATGGTAATTTTCATAAACTCGTATTTCAATAATGTAAAACCACTTTAAAAAAAAAGGTTTTTGTGAAAGTTTGGAGTACCAAAGGTGCCACCAACTCAACAAATGGTCTTGCAGATCATATAGTTGGGTGAATGGATACATGAGAGATCTGGTAACTTTGTCCAGATATCAGTTACACTGGCTGGCCTATATCTATATTACTTTGAGGTGGGTAGTTGATTTTTTCTTCCACAGGCGACACACAGATTTGTGTTCTGTGCAGGGCTGTGGAGTCGGTAGCCAAGCCTTCGAATCTAACTCCTTCATAAATGACTAAAATACATTAATTAGTAATCAGAAATGTACTGGAGTAAAATTCTCCAATACAGATTAATTCATGGGAATATTATTTGGCACTGTGAATATTCTTTAGCACCGTGAATTTATATTTGAATACACTTGTAAATCCAAATAACAAATATTTGTCCCAAAGAATAAAATAGTATTAAATTAAAATTATATAACTATCCCGTATTGTTATAAAATTATAAGTTTTTATTTTGAAGCTGGAGTCTGTACATTCTTTCCTATTCCGATCCTACGGCCCTGTTTATTTGTCTCACTAAAAATATCAACCCTATTTATATGTTTACCATAATTAATATAAATGTGCTATTTCCCCCACTTTTATAATATTGTCAACCATTACTAGAATCGAACCTCAGAGTCTCTAAAAAGAGACCCACTGTTACCTAAAATGACAATGGCTCTGCTTCACTAGATAGTTGACGTTACTATCGAGTTGATCGTATTATTTTGATATTATTACCTCAAGTTAGTGTCCAATTAGTTTTCTTAAGATGGTATTGAAGAGAACGTGATTTAAGGTCCGCAAACCAACCCATACAAAGATACAAACAATTTTGTTTTTCGGTAATAACAACAACAACAACAAAAATTTTATGTTTTTGTACATGCCACAAAATTATTACCTTATCACTAAAAAAGGTGTTTTACATGTTGGTTTTTCATTTCTACAGACAGTTCACGTATTAGAATACTACTCTTTGCGTGCTATTTGAAAAATTCCTGCCTTCATTCATAACGTTTGACAACAGTTTTCAACTTGCTGTTGCCAGTCTGATAAATTATTTATTGGCGACTAATACACTAAACTCATTAAAGTGTCCCCATACAAAAAAAGCCTAAAGAATTAAATCAGGGGGTTGGGGGTTT